>PVJS01020378.1:0-32659 GCA_004027185.1 Glis glis
AAAAAAAAAAAAAAAAAAAATATATATATATATATATATATATAATTTTATAAAAGGATCACAGGGGCAGGCGTGGTGGCGCATGCTTGTAATCCCAGTATTTGGGAGGCAGAGACCGGAGGATCCGGGTTGGCAGCCAGCCTCAGCTAATTAGTGAGGCCCTCCACAACTTCGTGAGACCCAGTTTCAAAATAAAGTATAAGAAATAGGGCCGGGGGTGTAGATTGGAGGTAGAATGCCCCTGGATTCAATCCCTGGTACCCCCCCCCCTCAAAAAAAAGATCACAGGAAGAATAATTCAGAAACTGGTGAAAACAGTAACTTCACAGATCATGAACAGAGGTAAAATGAGTGGGTGAGAAATTGTTGGGGGACAAGGATATTCACCTGGTCTCAAAGGACCAGCCCTCAGACTATTTACTAACTACAAAGGGGAGCAGTCTAATCTCTATTATACAAAGGGCGGACAGTGGCTTCCTGGGCCAAGCCATCAAATGAAGCTTTGCTATGCGGCTCCTGGCATAGCACAATCAAAGATACACACTGTCGCCTCCGTGGGATTCTGGACAAAGAACTCCCAGACTGACTCTACCCGGGAGGGTTCAATCAGACAAGTCCTGAACATGGGACATTATACAGGACAACTGGCTTAGGTACTTCAAAATTGGCATGCAGTGAGGATCAGGAGAGGCAGAGAGACTGGTCAACACTGAAAGAGTCCAAAAAGAAACTGATCGTGGGGTGCACACCTGTAATCCCAGTACATGGGAGGCTGAGACAGGAGGATCATAGGTTCGAGGACAGTCTCAGTAAATTAGTGAGACTCTCAGAAACTTACTGAGACACTGTTTCAAAAACAACAAAAAAAAAGGGGAAGTGGGCATGTGGGAGTATAGCTAGAAGGTAGAACTTCCCTGGGTTCAATCCCTGGGACAAAGAGAGAGAGAGAGAGAGAGAGAGAGAGAGAGAGAGAGACACTAAGAAGAGACAAAGTACAAAGACCTGTGTACATGAATGTTTGTATCACTTTGATCCTCACTATGATGTAGAACTACAATGCACCAATAAAAGTATTTTAAAAAGAGACAAAATCAAATACAAATATTTTCCTGGATTGGACAAATATAGCAATAAAAGATTGTTTTTTAAATAATTGAAGGAATTTAAATGCAAACTGGATAATACATATTATCTTCTTAGGAGTGGTTATTGTATTGGGATTATGTAGGAGATACAATGGTGGTATACTTGGGGGTAAAACATCATGATATCTACACTGATTTTCAAGTGGATTAGCAAAAAAAAGTGTATGTATACAGATATAAAGCAAAGGCAGGAAATGTTAGTGGATCTGGGTGAGGGAGAATATATTTTGACTGCACTCTTCTTTCAACTTTTCTGTGAATTTAAAGGTTTTTCAAGTAAAAAAAAGGGCCTAGAGCTGGGAGTGGTGGCGCACACCAGCAATCCCAATACTTGAGAGGCTGAGACAGGAGGATTGCAGGTTTGAGGCCAACAATTTAGTGAGACCCTCAGCAAGTTAGTGAGAACTCATTTCAAAATAAAACAGGCTGGGGGTGAAACTCAGGTAAAATGCCCCTGGTTTCAATCCCCAGTTCAGGAAGGAAGGAAGGAAGGAGAAGGGAAAGGAAGAAAGAAAGAAATAAAGAAAGAGAAAGAGAGAGAAAAGAAAAAAGGGCAAGAGAGAAGGCAGGGGATCCTGGGGTGGCCAGACAGGGGCTGTGTCTCTGGCCACAGCAAGGGAGCCAGGTGCGAGGTGAGGGGAAGCCGATGGGAGGTGTGGACGGGAAACAAGTATTAGGATAATCTGATGGAGATTCTTTCTCCCCTAGGAGTAGGGCTCATTCAATCAGGGGACCCAAGATCTTGTCCCCACCCACAGTTCCCGCCCTGCACAAGTGGTCTTTGTCTGCTCTGAGACCCGAAGCCACACCGAGAAGCACTCTGCCATGCTCACCGAGTACTTGCTCAATGACAAAGAGAAAGGTTTGGGATTTTTTCCCATCAAATGAATTAAACTGGCTAATGATTAGATTGGCCACTGTCAAAGAGAAGGTCTCGGTATGTGGAAAAAAAAAAGAACTATCCTGTTAAAATCCAATTTTCTGGGTTCTAATTGGGTTAATGCCCATAGCTCTGTTTTAAGTCTTGCAAAGTATCAGCCTATGAGAACTTCCCAAAGTATCAGCCTATGAGAACTTCCCAAAATATCAGCCTATGAGAACTTTCCAAAGCATCCCGAAGGGGTGCTGATTCCTGGTCTCACGTCTCTCATGGCACGGCCATCTGGCCAGTGGCTAGCAATCCCTCCTTGCCTGGACATGCAGAAGACACGGTCACTGTGGGGCTGCGACTGCCTTCCCTCCTATGAGTAAAGTGACTGTTCTTACCACTCAGCCCTCAGAGAAATGGAGGTCTAGCCTGCAAAACAAGAAAGTAGGACGTTCACTAGCTAAGTCCTCTGTGGCAGGGAGCGCACGCAGCTGCTCGGCAGCCAAGTGCCTCGCTGTCCTCCTGTGCTTCTTTTGGGTCTCAAGTCTTTCTGACTCAGCCGGACTCCATCTAGTGTTGGTTTTGGAAACTTGAACTGTGTTTGCCGTCTCCTCCGAAGCCCCTCTCTTCCTTCCCTTCCTCTGCTCCCCTCTGTCCCCTGGGAGCTCTTCACACGCCTTTACTCACGCTTTGCTTTCACAATGTTTATTGTTGAATGATCATTGCCGCCAGCTCGCCTGGATTATGGAAATCACCTCCTCTAGCCCTAATGTCTCAAAATACTCCAAACTCGCGCATCGCTTGTCTCCTCTGTCGCCTCTACCCACCTTGCCCCAGCAGGGCTTTGCAGCACGTCTGAATCACTACGGGGCTTCCAGCATGGCTCCCAGCCTCCACTGGGGCTCCCCCTCCATGCTATGATCATGCAAAGCCCCACCCCTCCCCATTTTAGGATTCATCAGTTGTTGGCCGAAGTCTCAGGCTGGGGTTCAGAGTCCTTCACCTAGCCCAAGCCCCTTTGATCCCACCCAAGTAGACACTACTTATCTCTCCAGCCTCTTTTCTCCCCTCCTTTATGCCAGGCATCTGTTTCTGTCCACAGTTTGCTGTGGCCAGCTGCTGGCCACGACAACTGGTGCCACTGGAGCTCATCCGCATCCCTGCACATCCTATGCATCCCTCTGCACCCCAGGACACAGCACCATGCATGCTGAGCCCTGTCAGCACTCTCGTGACTCCTCCCCTGGACGGACATCACCTGAAGCCCACCTGTGTCCCCTGTGAACAAAGGAAGCTTGTCTTCTCTTTTCTTACTCCCAGAACCTACCCCATGGCCCCAAGCTTGCTCATTCATTCATTCATTCATTCACTCAAAACACACACACGAGTACCCACTCTTCTAGGTACTATGCTGAGTGCTGAAGATAGAGGTGAAAAGGAAGATTACACCCTCAGGAGTTTACATCTTAGGGACAAGACCATCAATAAAAGAGACAATTTGTTATATGATGGTGGAAAGAGCTACAAAGAAAAATAAAGCCAGGTAAAGGGAAGAGAATGATGGCTGGGGAGGGAAGATTTCTATTTAAAACAAGTGTTCAAAGCTGGGCGCGGTGGCACACACTGTAATCCCAGTACTTGGGAGGCTGAGACAGGAGGATCGCAGATTCAAGGCCAGCCTCAGCAACTTAGCGAGACCCTCAGCAATTTAGCAAAAGTTTCAAAATAATAAAATAGAACTGGGAGTGTAGCTTGGAGGTAGACTGCCCCTGGGTTCAATCCTCAGTACAATAAATAAATAAATAAATAAATACAGGCATTCAAAAATGAAATGGTGATTGCCATTCTAACTGGAGTTACATGGAATCTCAATGTGGTATATGCACACAATGGAATTTTACTCAGCCATAAAGAAAAACAAAATTATGTCATTTGCAGGAAAATGGATGGAACTAGAGAATATTATGCTAAGTGAGATCAGCCAGTCTCAGAAAGTGAAGGGTCACATGTTTTCTCTTATATATGGAAGGTAGAGAGAAAATAGGGGAAAAAAAGGGACTTCAGATAAACAAGGAGAGAGACCAGTAGAATAGCGGAAGGGGATTGGGGGAGAGATGTGGGAAGAAGAAAAGCAGGCTTGAGGAAAGAAACAGTTCAAATAATGCTGCGTCCGTCTATGAAGGCAGCGCTGCGGTCTCACTAACAAGTACTGGGAGGGAGGAGAGGTGGGGCAGGATCCGGAGGGAAACGCAGCAAGAGCTGTGTGCGTGTATGTTTGCGTCACTCTAAACCTCACTATGAGGTAAAATTACAATACACCAATGAAAGTATAAAGATAAATGAAATGAAGTGGTGACAATGGAGCAGAGCCGCGCAGGGAATGAGGAAGGAGGCTTGCGGTGAAGACGGGGCGTTTCTGTGTTAGAGAGCAGCCAGTGGAAAGGCCCCGGGGCAGGACTCCACAGAGGACATGGGCTTCATGCGGGAGAGCAGAGGCTGGATGCCAGCAGACAAGCACATGACCTGTGTGCGTCCTGTTGGGCAGGTCAGGGCCTCACCCTGTTCTGAGCCTCGGGACACGGGAGTGTTCTGAGCTGGAGGCGGGGAGAATCTAACCCAGGGTGTGCAGAGGCAGGTCCAAGCCTCTTTGGGCCACTGTACCCTGTGGTCCCCACTCTCACAACACCTGTCCTCTAGTCCAAAGAAAGGGAGAGCAGGAGGAGGGGACCATGGGGGTCACTCTGGTCCCCTAGAAAAAGTCAGAGTGATAGCAAAGACGCGCAATGGCCGAGACAGGAGGAGAGCGACCCGCACTGACCGCCACCGCAGCTCCTTACCTCGACAATCTCTTCTTTCGCACAATGGCATCTAAACAGAGAAAGCAGGAAGTTAGGAAGGAGGTCATGTGACTGCCGGTGCGGCAGGTGGGAGAGGATCGGAGCCGACTTGAGCAGTACTCTGAGGCTCCCAGACTGGGCTCCCTCGCTGGGGCAGGGTGTCCTGGCCCCCACTTCCGGCCCTGTTGGAACTTCTCCATCCAGGTCCTGTCCCTGAGCCCCTTAGCTAAGCACGAAGGTGGGACTGAGGGACCTCTAGGGCACCCCCGCCTCGCTTGCCTTCTCTCCTCTCTCCTTTGCTGACCTCCTCAAGGGATCCGGGCCAGAGTGCCAAAGAGGCTGTGACCAGTGCAGCCCCCTCTCCACGCAGCATCCAGCATCCCTGGGGCCCCCGGTGCTGCATTCCCTCCTCTCCTGGCCCAGATACCCCCTTTCCACATATCGTCCCAGTTCATAATTGAATTTTCTAGAAACAGAGTGAGGCTTCTTCCTCCTGGTCCTTAGAAATACCTCAGGGAAAATGGCATCATCGTTGGGTTAGGGGTCAAGGATGACACAGGGTGCTTTGCAGGTTGTTAGATGGCTTCCCAGAGCAAAAGTAACTCCATGTTGTGATGGCTTTCCACTACTGGAAAAGTCCCCATATCTTGCTGACTAGAATGCCTCTATATCTTGCTTGGCACAGACCACAAGGGAACTTTAGATAACTCCTTTCCCGCCTCAAGGACACCCCGCTTTCCCGCCTTAAGAACTACCTGCCATAATTTAAATTTCCCTCCTGATTAACCTATATAAACCTTCAGCCTATAAGCGGACACAGACTCCATCCTCTCCTGGAGTCTCCCCTCAGCTGGTTTTATCTCAATAAAGCCTGTTCTGCCATAGAGCCATTTTTCCTTCTCTCTCCCTTCCCTCCCCTGTCCCTTTCACAGGTGACACCTTGAGGGAAATGATGCCCGCCTGTAATTCCAGTACTTGGGAGGCTGAAACAGTAGGATCAGAGGTTCAAGGCCAGCTTAAGCAACTTAGCAAGACCATCAGCAACTTAGCGAGACCCTATTTCAAAACAATGATAATAAATAAAAAAGGGTGGGGGTGTAACTTGGAGATAGAATGTCCCTAGGTTCAATCCCCAGTACCAAAAGAAAAAAGGTGCAAATCAATGTTATATTTTGCTACTGAAACTTGCAAAGTGACTACTCAGTGTCAAATTCGCAGGCCCTTCCCTGCAGGTGCCACAGGGCATGGACAGCCATACCAGGTTTCCCAGGAGCCCAGCTCTGTTTGGACCGTGAAGAACCACTCAACACTGCTCTGCATAGACCTTGACCAATTTGGTCTCCACAACAGCTCTGGCAGCACCTCCTACCACCCACCCTTGCTTAGGACCATCCTGGTGCCTCTGGGGGTCAATTTCATATGATCATGTCATTTGCCTAAGAGAATAGCAATTTCTATCTGAAGCCAATTTGGGATCCTCTTCCCACCAATCTCCAAGAAACTTGGTTTTCAAGAACATCAGGAGCAACTAATAGAAAAGTCCAGAAAGAGAGTCAGTGACAGAGAGATAGACGGACTCATAGACAGAAAGAGACAAAGCCACAGAGACAAACATGAAAAAGAAAGACAGAGGTGGAGACAGAAATGGAGAGATCGCTGTGTTTCTTTCCTGCCTGAAGCCTACGGGTTTGTAAATGCTTGCAGGTTTTATACTTATTCTGTTATGGAATTGCCCTAAGTGTCTCATGCTAGGTGGCTTCGCAGAACACTGTCCACTATCATTTGGATCTGGATGTCCCCAGGTGCCCCTGTGTTGAAGGCTTCATCCCCAGTCCATGGTGCTATTGGGAGGCCCCACCTCTTAAAGGTTCTACCACCTCCCAATAGCACCATGTGCCCGGTCTCTTTCTCTCTCTCTCTCTCCCCCTCCTTCTTTCTTTTCCTGGTGATGAGATGAAGGAGCCTCTTCTGTCATGCACTCCCGCCATGACATACTATGCCACCACAGGCCCAAAAGCAACAGGGCCAATTGACCATGGCCTGGAACCTCCAAAATTGTGAACCAAATAATCCTTTCCTCCTTTCAGGTTGATAATCTCTGGTAATTTTTCACAGTAACTGAAAGTTGACTGGCACACTTCCCTTTCTTAGGTGAGGCAGAGGGAATGTGAGGGTCAGGTGCGCGTCCCTTACCACTGCTGGCTGGGTGTGTGTTCCTCAGGTCTGAAGAATCGTTATCAGACAGCTGCTTCCTGATCACGCAGATCTTCAGGGCCAGGATGCCCACGGATATGGCAACGCCCAGGGCAGTCCCGATGACGGCATACTTGAAATCTGAAGCGCGCAGGGAAGAAGTAACACAGGATCCCATCACCACCTTGCAAGGGTCCCCTCAGGCTCTGGGTGAAGCCCAAAGTCAGGCCAGCCTTAGTTTCCACTCTCCTGAGAGCATGCTCACTCCAAGCCCTCCCCTTCTCCCTAGAACACAGCCCTGGTCCCTTCAGTTGTGGGAACCGTTCCCACCTTTAGAGAGTCATTCAAGCCCAACTGCTGATGGGACTTGGCCACCCAGCCCCAGGGGGTGGGCAACTCACTTTTCTGGCCCCCTGCAGTTCTTCCTCACTTATCCCTTCATTAATTCCTTGACCCATTAGTGAGTATGTGTTAACTGCCTGCTGTGTGGTAAGGCTGAAGGCAAAGGAGGAAGGCCCTGTGTTATAGTTAGATATAAAATGTCCCCTAAAGAGCTCATCTATTAATGTTTGGAGCTGATGTAATTGAATCATGAGGGTTGTGATCCCAGAAGTGGATAAAGCCATTGGAATGGATTTACCTAGGTGATACCCAGTAGGTCGGTAGGGTGTGGCTGAAGGAGGTGGTCCCTGGGGGTGCAGCCTTGGGGATTATATATGGTTCCTCCTCCCCGTGATCTCTCTCTTGCTTCCGGCCTCCATGATGTGAGGACCACAGCCCATGCATTCTCCCTTTCTTCTTCGTCTCACACTGCCATGCCCTGAGATCCTGGGTCCCCAGCCTCACATGGACTGAACCCGAAACCGTAAGAAAATAAATCTTCTTTCCTCTAATTTATGTGGTCAGGTCTTTAGATTATGGTTGTGAGAAGGCTGACCCGTACACCCTGTCTCATCTTTGAGGGGCCTGATGTCAGCTGGGGAAGACAGGAAAAGAGCTCACGCTAATGCCACATGGCTGGACTAGAGTGGCAGTCCTGGGGTTCCGGATGCTCATGGCTAAAGTGCAGGGCACTGTGGGTGCTGGAGCTGCCTGTCAGTACAGGGGACAGATGAAAGTGACCTTGATGTCTCACGTCCTCTTTGAGGACAGCTCTGGTGCAGGACCCTGATGAAGCTGGGCAGGCCTGCAGGTGAGCCTGGCTCTGCTGTGCATGCTGACCAACAGGAAACAAGCATCAGCGCCTACCCACCGTCCTGTGCTTAGGGGCACGAGGTCTCTTTCCTGTCCCTCAACTCTGCACACAGAATAAGCCAGGCAGTCACCTACCAATTTCGGCCCCAGTGGACTTGCCCGTTGCCAACACTTGAGCTCCTCCAACATCTGCAGAGAAAGAAAACCAGAGCCTCGTTATGTTAGGTAGCTAGATAGAAATGAGAAGGTAAGGGTGAGCTTGGGATAACCCTAGGGAAAGTTCAGCAGCTCTCCTGAATGAAAATACGGAAGGTCTGGTCTATTTGCAGGTACAGAACTGCGTCAGAGAACAGCAGGGAGATCAGGAGGCTGAACTCACTACTACCAGCTACGGGGTCTCGCCTAGGCACAGTGAAAAAGTTTCCAACATGGGCAAACATTGTACAGGTGTGGACACATTAAGCTGGGGTGCAAAAAGAGACAGTGCCCCCCTAAACGCATCTGCAAGAGGGGAAAGTTTTCCAGACTGAATAAAGCCGGCTGTTCAGAAGACTCACCACCATTCTCCACTCTGGAAGGCAACCTGTTCCAGTCCCTTTCTCTGGAATGTAACCCCTTTATCACAGCCCTCTCTTAAACTGTACCCTCGCCTCCTTACATGAGGTGCTCCCCTATTTGTGCTTTCTGTTCGAAATCTTTCTCTTGGGAAAAAAAGCAAGCATCAAGGAAGAGATCACAGCCTATAACAATGTATTTCTAGGAGAGATTATCACCCTCTAACAGTTAGAAACTCACAACCAGACTGAACAGAGCTCTGGGAGCAGTGGCGGGGTCATAGGCCAGGCCTGTGTCCCCAGCCACCCACCCACTCTTGGCCACTGCCCTCAGAGCTCGGCGGACTCCTGATTGCCCCAGAGTCTTGGAGTCTTGCTGGGATGTTAGAGCCCTCTGCGGACTCAGACCAGGAAAGACCAGCTCTGTTGCGCTCAGGTAGGCCGGCTCTTTGACAGTCTTCAAGAGCCCCGGGCTGCCCACTAGGCTTCCCCGTCGTGCTGACAGCCTCTTAGTTCAGCCAGAAGGCACCGGCACTGCCTCCGGGTCTCCAGGACAAGACAGGCCATCTCCTGCCTCTGGGCCTCTCCCTGGGGAGGCTGTGGGCCTTGGACAGGAAGGTGAGCACTAGCTGGTCTTTGATACAGATAACAGGGTGCAGCACCGGCACTCATATATTTAATATTAACAGTGACAGCTCCATGAGATAGATGCTGTGACTCTCACCATCTGATGAACAAAGAACCAGAGGATTGAGAACTTAATAATGTGCCCAAAGGCCAAGAGAAGTACAAAGTGGCAGGGCTGCCCAGGGGCCCAGAAAGCCCTAGGTTGTATCAGAGGAGACTAACAACAATTCATTACTCTCCCTTATCCACACTGAAATACCCTCCGAGACCCCCAGTGGATGTCTGAAACCACAGGTAGTACCAAGTCCTACATATACTACATCTTTTCCTATACACACATACCCATGATAAAGTTTGTAAATTCCACACAGTAAGAGATTAACAATACTAAAGTGGAATAATTATTAATTTTTTACAAATTTCATAAGAAAAAAATTTATTAAGAATCATCTCAGGGAAAGGGGAAGTTTCCTGGGAAAAAGTCCCTGGTTTCTCCCAGGTGGGGCCTCTCGACTGGGTCTGTGTGGAGAAGCCGTGGCCGTGGCAGTTGGAGCACCTCGTCCTGCGGCCGAGTCCACTCTGGCCGAAGTCAGGATCCAGGGAGTTGGTTTCATCCACCTCATCTGTCTGGTTTATCTGGGGCAATTCTGTTGTTGAATAATCCAGGGCGCCTTTGCCCCCCTCTCTCTGGAGTGACTCTGTTGGTTCCAGGGGCCAGCACACAGCAGCAACAGGTGCGGATGATGCGGGTAACAATCCTCCTGGTGACCCGCCTCCAGACCTTCCTGTCGTCCTCATGATTGGGGTTGCTGGGTGCTGGACTGGGGGGCCTTAGGGCCATGCTAGGGGGCTGCGCTAGAAGTGGAGGTCCTCTTCGGCAGGAAGCTCAGGGGAATGGCAGGCAGGCTGTCTCTTCTGCCCTTCTGTTTTGACTGTGTGTCCTCCTTAGAGGACAGGAACCTGAAGGCATGAAGGTCAAGCTCACTGACTCTTCTCTTGGGCCACAGGGGGAAGGCAGAAGGATCTGCTGGGGATTGAGGCAGCATGACACACCGAACCTCAGACCCAGCCTGGAAAGTGCAGCCTGCCCCGTGGCTCACGTGGTGTTGGATCATTGTGTTGTCAAACGTCCTGTTCAACACTGACAGCCAGGTCTGGAGTGGATCACCAGTAACCCAGGCAACACATGACTCTCAGGATTGAGGGTTCAGGCGTTTGGGGAGCAGCTCCCTAGGAGGAGATGAATGCTCCTTACCCTGACTCAGCCATGAGAGCTCCATGATTTCGTCAGCAGTGGCCCTCACATCTGCGTTAACAGTCAATAAGTGGCTGAGGATGATGTGTGCCTAGACAGAGATGTGAGGGGGCACCGAGTACCTTCCCTGCAGCACCTTCTCCTGCAGCTGCTCCTGGGTGGTGCTGGTGAATGGGACGCAGCCTACAAGTGTAAAGTAGAGGATGACCCCCAGACTCCAGATGTCTACCTCAGGGCTATATCCTTGGTCCCAGTAGACCTCTGGGGCACAGTAGCAGGGAGTGCCACAAGACGGTAGTCAGTTTGTGCTCGGCCTTGAAGTGGCAGCTCAGCCCAAAGTCAATGACTTTGATGTTTCCTTCCGAGTCCAGGAGGAGGTTACGTGGCTTCAGGTCCCTGTGCAGGATGCCTCTCTTGTGGAGTAGCACACTGGACTCACGACCTGCTGGAACACCCTCCAGGCCTCCTCTTCCTCTAAGCTACTGGACTCCCTGATGTGGTGCAGCAGCAGCCACCGCCCCCGCTCCCGTGCTCCATCACCAGGTAGGTGAAGTCAGCCATGTCTATGATCTCAAACAGCTGGATGACATTCGGGTGCTCCACTGCCCTCATGATAGCAATTTCAGATCGAATGACAGGGTTGCCACTAAACGAAGGCAAGACCTTCACAGCCACCTCAGTCCCAGTGAGGATATGGCGGGCCAGTTTGACCCGGGCAAAACCGCCCTTGCCAATGTCCCTCAGGACCATATTATTGTCCATGAGGACATCCTCACAGGGAGAGCTGGCCCCGAGGCCTAGCCAGGCCTCTCTACTCTCTCCTAGCACTGTCCATTGAAAGTCGCCGTAGCAACTAACAAAGCTAGCTAAAAAAAAACAAACCAACAGCAAACCAACAAACAAAAGTACAGAAAATAACAAACCCAAACAAACAAATGCACACACAAAACAACAAAGCCAAAGGCCCAAACCAACAAATCATATCCAAAGCCACTAATCCACCAAAAGCTCTAACTATCTTGGAGTCCGACAGGTCACCACCTAGGGCTCCCTGTACTAATGGACAAAAACCAGCCACGGTGAGGGCCTTAAATAGCCGATCCTGGGGACTCCCTCACAGTGGCTCCTTGTGAGGTCATATGACCAGGTCACAGTTGGGTGTGGCCCACTGTGGCTGTCTTACTTTTGGGCCTCCAGGACTTTTCCACTTTAATAAGAAGAATAAGAAGGACTCTAGAAGTTTCTTTGCTTTGGTGGATTGTGAAGGCTGATGTTTACTTGTTTAGAAATTAAAATTTGTAGAATGCTTCAATTTTTTTTCATTTTGAGTAAAAAACATGTAATAATTTTTGGCTTTTAAAGACCTCATTATTTCTACACTCAAGGTATTCGATTTCTTTTTGTTTCAACTTGAAATAATTGGTGTCAAAAGAATGGTAGCACGTCACTCACATCATGAAAACAAAACACTCTGTTCCCTAAGACACCATAGGGCATGTGATTAATATCTACGGGGCTGAGGGGAAGGGAGCTTTCATCCTAATCACCACATAAGGTCCTCATCACATTTATTTTATTTAATTACTTTAAAACTTTATATATATATATATATATATATATGTACATATATATGTGTATATATATACATACTTTTATTGGTGCATTATAGTCTCAAATCATAATGTAGTTTATAGCGATAGCGACATACATGCACTGTACAACACTTGGTGGGCTTTCCTCCAGCTCCCTCCCCATACCTCCCCTTCCCCATACAGGGTATTGAGATTGACATTGATATTCTCACATATGTGCATAAAGTTGATGGAAGTAATTCCTTCATTGATCCTCCCTCTCCCCCTCCCCTTCTCCTAGACCACCTCCCTGACTCCACTGAAGTTTCTCCTCCATTATCTAAAGTCCCTCTGATATTGCAATTACTCCCTTGCTTCTGCATATTAGAGAAAACATATGACCCTTCACTTTTTGTGACTGGTTAATCTCACTTAACATAATCCATCCATTTTCCTGCAAATTACATAACTTTGTTCTTTATTGCTGAGTAGAATTCTATTGTGTGTATATCCCACAATTTTGTAATTCATTCATCTGTTGATAGACACCTAGGTTGGTTCCATAACTTGGCTATTGTAAATTGCGCTGCTATGAACACGGATATGCATATATTACTGTAATTATCTGATTTAGTCTCTTTGGAAAGATACCCAGCAGTGGTATAGCTTGATAAAGTAGAATAATCATAACAGTATTCTATAAAAAAGTTATTTAAAATTTGTGAATTGTTTATTTCTGGAATTCTCCCATTAATATTTGCAGATTGGGCTTGATCATAGGTAAATTGAAACCTCAGAAAGCAAAACCAAAAATGAGGTGGGACTGGAACCCCAGAGCCATCAAGGGTCGACAGTGAAGGGCTGGATCTGGGGCAGCAGATGGGGAGACCCAAGCTTCTTTTTCATGTTCAAGTGTTCAGGCAAAGGCAGAAAAAGAAAGCCCACGATCCCTGTTGCCCGTGAAGAAAATCAGGTGACTTAGTTGGGAAAGACTAGTTCTTCCTGGCTTAACTTGAAGAGGATTCTGCCTCTTGATTCCTGAGCTCCTGGAGGGTGAGTGCTGACCGAGGGCCTTGTTCACCCAAGCAGTAAACACCTTCTCCAGACTGTCCGCGACAGCCCCCAGTGATGCCCAGCGTGCTGTGGTGCACAGCAGAGACCAACTTTGCTCTGTGTTTGGTGGGGAGGGGGTCATGGGAACAGAGTTCAGAAGTTTTTCAGCAGCCCAACTTGGTGGCTCTGAAGGAGGAGTTCACAGCCCCATTCTAATCACAGGCCTTTTGGAAATCTGAGTCTCTCTCTCCTACAGAGGCAAGCGTTATAGTCTGCGTCTGGAATGTTTCTGAAAAGCTCCTGAGCCCGGCGTGGTGGCGCACACTTGTAATCCCAGTACTTTAGGAGGCGGAGACCAGAGGATCTGGATTCGCGGCCAGCCTCAGCTCTCTCTCCCTGTCTCTCTCTCTCTCTCTCTTCCTATCTCTCTCTCTCTCTCTCTCTCTCTCTCTCTCTCTCCCTACTTAGTGAGGCCCTCCACAGCTTCATGAGACCCGGTTTCAAAATAAAGTATAAAAAATAGGGCCGGGGGTGTAGCGCGGAGGTAGAACGCCCCTGGGTTCAATCCCCGGTACCGCAAAAAAAAAAAAAAAAAAAAAAAAAAAAGGCTGAAAAGCTCCTGTTTTGAAACCGTGTGTGCAGCAAGGTTCAGAGATGGGGTGTGGCTGGAGGAGGTGGGTCCCTGGGGGGGGTCTTGGGGACTATATGCCCATGGTCCCCCTCCTCTTGCTCTCTCTGATTCCAATCACCATGATGTGAGAACAGCATCCCTCTTCCATGCCTTCCTGCCACAGTTCCTGCCATAGAGGTGGCTGACTATGGACTAAACACCTGAAACTGTGAGTCCAAAGAAACCTTTCCTCCTCTAAGTTGTGCTTGTCAGGTATTTTGGTCACAGCGATAAAAAAAATAAGCTGACTAAAACAGCAGGCATATCCACATGCACACATACACACACACCACTGCACACAATGACCTTGATTTTGTCTGATCTCTGAAGACCCCAGTGAGCTTCATTACATTTTCTCTGTCTCTCTGTCTCTCTCTTTCTCTCTCTCTCTTTTTTTTTTTTGATTATTTAAATTAATCCTGCAACTCCAGCTAGGTTGAAACCCATGCAGGACATGGGGCAAAGCCTTGTATGGACAGAATGGCTGTGGATAGGAGACAGATTTCTGAGCCAACACCCTATACCCAGAGCTGTGTGTACTTCATCTTTACCCCACACCAGATACCTCCTGACATCTTTGCCTCTCTCTGGCTTTACTGAGCAGAGGTGGGGCCAGGCCCCTCGGGATAGCCAGCTTCTGCCCCTTGGGGCATAACTAACATCTTGCCTGGTGCCCATCTCCAGGATCTTCCCCTGGTGACTGAGGCCTTCAGTGTGGAGCACACAGCCTGGAATTTTCTACCAATTTGAGATGAAACTTGAATAGAGAAAGAAATAAAGGCATGAATGAAAAAAAGTGAGAGAGAGACACGGAGAGAAACACACACACACACACACACACACACACACACACACACACACACACACCACCCAGAGACTGTGCCTGGGCAGCTCTGATCTTTGGCAGGAGGGAGGAGAATGAAAGAGGAGAAATCCCCTGGTGTCGTAAAAGCTGGAGCCCTGACCCTGGTCTCACTAGCACCAGTCCTCATCAGCGTCAGCCACCAAATGCATGGTCCTGAACACTTGGCTTTTTCTGTCCTTCTCTGGGGCTCCATCCTGTGGCCCTCCAAGCCTCGAGGGCTCCCCTCCAAGCCTCCCCTAGTCCCTGGCCTTTGGGCTCCAGGCTGTTCTCCTGGGCTCTGCATCGGGCTGAGTGAATGTCGTCTGCAGAGTTCTGGGCAGTGGATTAAGCTGTGCACTGTAACACGCAAGGTCCCAGTAATTGCTGCTAGCCAGCCCAGCGGCCACTCGGCGGCAGCCTTTCCCCTCCTCAGGGAGGGAAATCCCAACCTGCAGCCTCCGCGCACTCAGAGCTCTGGCCCTCGCTCTAATGAGCCCCTGGGTGAGGTTCCATCCTGAGCATACCAGCTCCAAGTGCCTGACCCTGCCTCCTGCCAGGGTCATGAGCTGGAGTGGGGTTCCCTCCTGGGCCGTAGACCCCCTGCAAGCCTCAGAGCTGATTTCTCCTGGCTCTGAAAAGCAGTTGGAGGATGGATGGTCCTAGCTGGCACATCTGCCGGCCCGTCCAGAGGATACGCAGAAGGTTCTGCACCTTGCTCAGACCTGTGAGACCCCAGGAGGAAGCCCGTGCTCGCTGAGGGAATTCTCTGGGCTCTCATGCAAAAAAAGAGGAGGGAGCTTAGCACCCAGAGGATGGACTTTCAGCCCCGAGGAGAGTCCAAGGGAGCCGAGCCAGGGCTGGGTGCAACCACACTGGTGCCACTGGTACAGGGAGGGCGGGATCAGGGACCTCTGACCAGTACACTCACTGAGGCAGTAGGAGGCACAGTACTGGCCACATCTGGCTTGAACCCATCCACCTGCTGTCTCCAGCCCCATGAGCCTGCATGACACACCTCCCTCAGACTGTCCACACTGAGCAGGGTGCAGAGCCAGAGCATGTCCCCCGCTGCTGTCTCTATATGCTGCGATTCCTGAGCTTCCTGGACCTCTCCCCACACAGCCTTCATGGTGGTTGACAGGACCTTGAACACAGGGTCTCTGTTACTGATGTGTACAACTGTCCTCCATGGACTGTCAATTCTGGAGTCTCTGCTTCCTCGCTGATGCCTCATTTGGACCTGATACTCTGCCCCTCCCTTCTTGTTATGGTTTGAATATAGAATACCCCCTGGAAAGGCTCAAGTATTGGCAGTGCAAAAACATCCAGGGGTGAAATAATTGAATCAGTGGATAAATCCACAGAAGAAGTGATCATTTGAATGGATTTACTGGGTGGTAACTCTGGCAGGTGGAGGTGGAAGGTGGAAGGAGGTAGGTCACTGGGGGTGTGGCCATGGGGACTATATCTGTTCCTGGTCTCTTCCTGTCTCTCTCTGCTTCCGGCCGCCACTGCATTAAGCTCAAATGTCCTCCGCCACGCCTAGCTGCCATGATGTCGGCCTTGGAGTTGGCCAACTACGGACTATACCTCTGAAACCATGAAGCAAGTAAAATTTTCCTCCTCTGTGTTGTTCATGTCAGGTATTTTGGTTGGAAAGCTGACTAGAACACTGCCAAAATGTCACGTTCGTGTCCCCTCTCTGTTGTCTCGCCAACTTCAGGCTTGGTATGCAAGCAGCAAGGAGCCTCCTTCAAGAGTAAACCATCCTGAGACTTTGTGGCCCCCAGAAATGTGAGAGGAAGTCAGCAGGGCTCTTCAGGAGAACCAAGGCAAGCTGTTTTGGAGTGAGTAAAGGCGTGGCATGGCCTTGCCCATCTCAGTTGGAATCTGACCCACTAAGAGCCCCTCCCTGGCATCCAGACTTTTCCGTGCTGTCCACCTGTTGGGTCCACCCTCACTGGGGGACTGAAACTCTTTGCCACCCTTATTTGGGCAGAATCAGGCTGTGTGATTCCCAGTTGTGGACCAGTAGGCGTGTGAGCACTCAGATGTCATTCTATAAGTATCTGAGCCAAAAATAGGAAGAGGCTGCCCTAAGTGTTTGTCAATTGATGCCTGGCTTTATTCATCCTGGAACTTAAATATTGCAGAATGGCTCCTAACTTTAGATCTCATGAATTCCAACATTCCCAGCTAGAGTAAAGGGTTTCAAATGTCTAGACCAGGCATCCATCCTCTCCTTGCAGAGTCTGCACAAATAAACAAGGAACCTGCAGGGTGCTCCAAGGAGCCCCGATACCCAGGAGAGATCCAAGGGAAACTGAAGAACCAGGAGATGGGTCTCCATGGAGGAGTTCACAGAATGATGAAGGAGACAAGATTCCTGTCCATGAAAAAGTCCGTGTCACAATGTTCAGTGTCTTCCTGCAAACCTGGATCTCTGCAAGCTGGAGGGAGTCTACACAGGGCCAGAGTGGGCATTTGTTGACCTTTTCTGCTGGCGGTGGCTGGGTTTATGTGATTCTCATGGGAAGGGCTCCTGGATGAACATGTGACCCATCCTGATCAATGAGCATATTTCTTCTTCCCGTCAGCAGTGATTGGTCAAGGAGTGGGGTAGGTCGCCCAATTCAGGCCAGTCAGACTCAACTCTGGGATTTGAGGGAAAATATGGAGACACAGGAGTATCTTCTGGAATTGATAGCTATGGGGCTGAAGGAGGCCTAAGGCTGCCCAATAGAGGGTGAGAACTTGCTGAGACTAAAGTCCCCACTGAAGAGGGCAGAGCCGAGACCAAGTCCTAACAACAGCTTTTGAGTCCCTGGATCCAGCTGCACCTGAAGCATCTCTCCTTGGGCTTTTCAATTGCCTTAGGGAGAAATACCTTCTTTTTCATAATTTTATCAGAGCTAAGTAATTGTCACCAGCAATCTGAAGAATCCTAATGACCTTGGTGACAGTCCTGACGCATCGCTGAAAATCAGGTTGGTGAGGCAGGGATGAGAGTGGAGAATGCTGACTACATTGGAACTACATAGGAACTACATGGGACAGTCTCAAATAAACCTGAGAGAATGTGTACAAAGCGACCCTGCACACCCTGGGCCTTTGCACATGCTGCTCTCTGTGATGCAATGCCTTTCTCAGGTTCCTATGGAAAGTCCCTACTTATCCTTCAAGACTGAGCACAAAAGCTACCTCTCTACAGATCCCCCACCCTGCCTTGGCCTCTGTCAGCCCAGGACCACCCCCGCCACCTCATCATATCTCTCCCTTTGCACCACTGGCTGGCGTGGTTTCAGAGGCATCCTCTGTGGCATGGAGGATACCAACAATCCAAGGCGAGCTGATTCTCCCCAGGATCAGGACACGTGAGACCTTTTGGTACTTTGGAGATACCAGAGAAAAGTAGGAGAGGGAATTCTGAACTGAGTGTGCAGCTGCCCCAAAGCTACTGAATATTAAACCAGAAGTTGCTTGGAGTCATAAGATCAGGTTTCTAGAACTGAGAGATATGGAGGCTTCCTAGCCAAGTTCAGCCACAAAGAATTAAGTCATGCAATAGCTACTGTGAATTAAATCAATCACAGCTACTGTGAATGCCTCCATCTTCTCCAGCAGGCTGGGAGTTCCCAGCAGGGGACCAGGGTCTGGTGACACACAGCTGGGCCTTAGAGTGTGTGAGAGAGGCTCAGGACATGCACAGTCAAAGGGGACAGCCCAGCTAGGCATCACATCACTGTGTGATCCTAGACCTCACTTTTCTCCTGGAGAAATGGGAACCCAAGACCCTGGTGTGTATAAAGAATCCCACACAGGCGGCTCCTTCCTCTCTGACTTTGTATCCGGAACCTCTCCGCAACACCAGCTGATCCTGGAGGCCAGAGCAGCACACAGGCACACTTTTCTAATTCGGCTGGCTTGCATGGTGAGGGTGCTGGCAACCCCTTCCCTTCCCCAGAGCTTACCATGGGTGCACAGCTCAGGAAATCTAAGTCTGCGACTTGGCCCTTCCAGCCCCGCACGGGGCTGTCTGAAACTGGCAACGATGCACATCTATCTGCGTCGCTTCTTCAGTCTCTCCATGCAAAATACTAGGGGTCAGGTGAGCGGCCTTGCTTACGAGGCCCTCCCACTTTCACCTTGAGTGGCTTCCACTGGGGCCAGGAATCTGCTTTGATAGCACCATGACTTGCAGAAACCTCAGAAGCCCAGTCACCAGCCCAGAAACCACCCAAAACTGCTCCTCCTGGGTCACCCCTTCCTGTCTCATCAGAGCTCGACTCTAGCAGCCAAATGTTAAGTAAACAGGAAGTTCCCCCCCTCCATCTCATGTCTCTTGCATACCGTTCTTTCTCACCAAGGAACTAGACTTGGGGCAGAACCCAAAATCACCAGGTAAGGCTGTATGGGTTGGAGTGAAAGGAAAACAAAGGAGAAAGGAGAGAGGGCCAAACAGAGAGGGCGGGGGTTGGGGAAGCTGTGAATGTCCCTTGGCTTCCATGGAGCACCTGCATCCACAGAACAAGAACATGCAGTGTCAGGGCACCCACCTGTTCCATGCCCCTAGCTTGAGGACTCCCAGCCCCAGGCCCTAACACCCTGGGAAGACTAAGTGATGTCACACCCAAGAAGTCCTAGCTAAGACATGAATGTCCACAGGGACTGGCCCGCCCAGAGGACCAAGGGGGTACCCAACCCCCATCCAGCCTGAGGGTGTCAGAGAAACTTCCCTGGAGGGGTTTTTATTATTATTTAAAGCCAAAAGGACCAGTAGGAACCAACTGAGATGAGCAGAGGGAAGGGTGAGTGATGGGGACAGGCAGGGAAGGTGTCCGGGCCAAGGAAGAGACAGGAATAAAAGTTAGGAGGCTCAAGGGAGCTCCAAGGGCTCTGGAACTGAAGAAGGCAGCTCGATGGGGTTGAAGCAGCCAGGACACTGGAATAAGATGGTGCTTGTGTTGTGGTCAGATGAGGGTCCCTGGACAAGCAGAGGGGAGAGTCCCAGGGCTGTCCTTCATGGACTGGGACCAAGCTGACCTCTCTGCTCCACAGGACTGGAGGACATGGCCTCTGTCATATTTTACTTACCACAAGCCTCTCTGTCTCTCCCATTGATCCACACCACCTCAGGCATGGGGGAGTGGGCTCTCTTGGGTCCATGATGGCATGGCCAGCCAGAACATAGCAGCCCCAGGCAGGAACAGGAAGCAGGAGGCCGCAGAAGGCCCCCGGGCAGTTGGAGAGGCTGAGGGAGGCTGTGGAGCATGAATGACTGCCTCTGGCTTCCAGAAATAGCGCCGTAATTAAGAGAGGAGCGATAATGGTGGGTGACCAGACAGTCTCAAAACTTGTGCCCACTTGTTTCTTCCTGAGAAATCTTTGCTAATTAATTCTTAAAGATTCACACACTGGGATTAAAACACTCAGCTCACAGAAGCCAAACTGATCAATACCTTCTTAGGCTAATGGAGGGGCTGGAGGCAGGAGCTGGCTTGGGTCCGAGGTAGAACCTGGGGTGTTCTGGGTGTGGGAGCTCTTGCAAAGAGGATCTCCCAGCTCCATTCTTTTTTTTTTCTTTTTATGGTACTGGAGATTAAACCCGGGGACTTTCCACATCTGAGATATATCCCTAGCCCTTTTTATTTCTTGTTTTGAAATAAAACAAGTTACCTTCACTAAGTTGCTGAAGGTCCTGCTAAGTTGCTGAGGCTGGCCTCAAACCTGCAATCCTCCTGTCTCAGCCTCCCAAATACTGGGATTTCAGGTATGCACCACCACCCCCGCTCAGCTGCCCCAGGTCCTTTCTGACTAGGAGGCGTGACATGACGTGATGTGATGGTTAGCTTGGGGACACAAAGCCACACCCATGGAGGAAGCTGCTGCAGCCTCAAGGGAGACAGTGGTGTTGGAAGAAGGGGGAGCATCAGGCTGTCCTGGCAAGATGGGCAGTGCCATCCAGGCCAGAAAACCCCTAGCCAGAACACCCTCTGTTCCTGTTCTCCCCGGGGAATGAGTCTGCTCCATCTTTGAACCATTTCGTGAGGGCCTGTGACTGCAAAGTGGGTGGGAGGGAAGAACGCTAGATCAGGAGATATTCCAGGGAAGTATATTTGGAAACAAGAGTCCCCGCTCTGCAACCCATTGCCCATCCAGTGGCCTTGGGCCAGACACCGTGTGGCTCCAAACTCAGTAACCCCCAGGGAGGGGGATCCCCCACAGGTGTGTGTGCCCAAAGTGAGGTGCAGGGTTAGGGTTAGGGTCCTTGCACTAGCAAGCATACTGCCTACTGGGGACGGTGTCCTGTGCTTCCTTGGGAGCCGTGAGGACAACTGGGAGCTGAGTACCCCAGGAGGTGGCACTCAGATGAGGAAGGGGGTGGCCCTCCCAACAAGGGCACAAGTCTCCACTGTTTTTGAGAAGTGGTGGAGCCAAGCCCTCCCGGGGCCTGGGAGATTCCAGCAGGGAAGGGCTGGCACTGGACGCTGGAGCTCCGGATCAGAGCAGGCCTGTTTTCCAGAGTGAATCTCAGGGCCCGCCTTTGCAAAGAGAGTAGGGGAGGCTGGAAGCAGTGCAGAATAACTAATTAATGATGGTAAAGTACTGTGGGAGAGGAAAGCGTTGCATAACCGCTAAGTGGTGGGCTATTATTATTCATGCAATATTCATGCAGTGCTCTTCAGCCTCTGGGAAGCTTCGCAGGGAGCCCTAAGGGATGTGGCTGAGGGGAGCCTTGCCCAGGGAGTGGGGCTGGGGGATGACAGCTGGCCCAGCGCATGGGAAGGCCACGTGGCTGCAAAAGAAACAGCAGCATGCTACCAATACTGAAACCCTTAGCAAGTCCAGGAAGACTGTGCAGAGCTATCTGCCTCAGTTTACTGGGGGGAACTATTCAGTGAACCCTGCTCTGTCCTGGGCATCTCTACATGTGTTCTCTCTCTTAAGGCAGCTCCTAACATTTGCTAAGTACAGGGAATGCCACATGCCTAAATATTTAAGATATAAATCAAGTCACTTGAATAGCTCAGTGCATAACCCCCCTCAGGGTCTGTCAAGTCCCTTCCCTGGGGTTCTCTTCTGGAGGGTATGCTCAGGTCTTCCAATGTCCCAGCAGTGGCAGGATCCTGTGGGCAGAGCGGGAAGAAGCCAGCTGTGGCCCCAGTTGGGACAGCCTGTTGGTGCAGTTGCAGGCCCTTCCACTTTTCCCCTGGACACAACGTCTTGATGTCATGGCCAGAGGGTCTGCACAGGTTTGGCCAGGTCCAGAAATTCCCCAGCTCCTCTGTTTCATGCAGAGGAGAACCAGAAAGTGAAACCAGTTTATCTTACAGAGAAGCATTAGCCAGTTATCTAATGGAATCAAATTTAATAAAAGAAGTAGTTGAAGAAATGCTGATAGATGAATGAGGGTCTGGGTGGGACACAGATGCTTCCAGAGACTTTAAGGCGGAAGCATGGATGGTTTAATTTGGGAGTTAGTGGAAAAGTCTGCTGATTTGGGTACCAGGCAGGTTGGCTCAGCCTTTTGGCCTCTCATCTGTGGCTCTCATAGGGGCTGAGAACCAAGGGCTCCCCTAGCAGGCACTCTGCCCTCTGGATAGATGGTCCCTCCTTCCTTCACTGTATGGGATATTTCCTCCTCTTCAGGATCAGGGGATCAAGGATGTGTATCTGAGGGATGTATTGCTCCCCCAAAATTGCTCCAGAAATTGCTGCCCCAAAATTGCTTCAAATCATCCATCCTCCAAGTACTTAGATACTCATGTCAGACTCCCATTTCTGCGAAGATGAAATAAGCTGACTTTCCCCCTCCTTCTCTTAATAAACATAGCTAAGACCCTTAGATACTATATTTTAAAACAAATATAAGTAGAACCCAAAAGGTAGAGAGAAGAAGATAGACTGGCCAGGAACCTTGGGACCTCAGGAATAACAGAGAAGTGAACAGTCTCAGGACTCCCACATATACCAACATCTGCGAATGCCAAAGCCTTTTTAGATAAAGGCACCCCACTGCTCGTGGTGGTACATGCTTGTAATCCCAGTATTTGGGAGGCTGAGACAGGAGATCACAAGTTCAAGACCAGCCTCAGCATCTTAGTGAGACAGCAACTTAGCAAGATCCTATTTCAAAATAAAAAATAAAATCTGGCTGGGGGTATAGCTCATGGTAGAATGGCCCTGGGTTCAATCCCCAGTACCACAAGGGGCCATCTCAGCTCAACAATACCCAGACTGGGTGGGGTTTGGGATCCCCTTGGTCCTCCTAGCTGGCCAATCACTGTGGTCTTCGATGTGTTAGTGAAAGTTCCCTGGGTATGACATCACTTACTACCCATCTTCCCAAGACCTTAGGGTCCGGGGCTGGGAGTCCTCAGCTAGGTGGGTGCCCTGGCCCTTTGTGTGTTCTCCTTCCATGGATAAGGATCATAAGAATGAAGAGGACATCCACAGGCCCTCATGCTACCCTAGAGCCCTCTCTCCTTTCTCCTGTGTTCTCCTTTTACTGTGACCCCCACACACACACTCTGCCTAGTAGGTTCAGGTTCTGAAGAAATTAAACATTTTTATTAGCTCAATGAAAATAACACACATCAAGTATTTTGATGAGATCAGTAAGGAAGTTCCTCCGAAGACTAGGAGTGGATTTACCATATGACCTAGCTATACCACTCCTCAGTATCTTTCCAAAAGAACTAAAGTCAGAATACTATTAGCGATACATGCACAGCCATGTTTATAGCAGCACAAATCACAATAGCTAAATTAAGGAACCAACCTAGGTGTCTGTCAACAGATGAATGAATAATGTGGTCTATACACACAGTGGATTTCTACACAGCCATAAAGAGGAACAAAATTATATCCTTTGCAGTAAAATGGATGGAACTAGAAAAGATTATGCTGATATCAGCCAGTCTCAGAAAGTCAAGGGTTGTATGTTTTCTCTCATTTGTGGAAACTAGAGAGAAAATAGGAAACAAAAGAGACTTCAGATGAATGAGGAGAGAGACCAGTGGAAAAGGGAAGGTAATTGGAGGAGGGAGGTAAGGGTGGGGAGGACAAAACCTGACCCTAACCCTAACCCTAACCCTGAGAAAGGGAACAGATCAAATAATGTTATATCCATACATGAAGGTATCACTTCCAATCACATTAACATGTATGGGGAGGAAGGAAGGGGGAGCAGCGAAAGATATGGAGGGAAATATACCAAGCGCTGTGTTCATGGTTTAAAGCATCACTTCGAATCTCATGATAATGTATAATTACAATGTACCAACTAAAGTATACAGATATTTGTGGGGTGTAGCTAAGTCAGTCCTGAGAGGGGAATTTATAGTACTAAATGCTTTCATTCACAAGGACTCTAATCAATCATCTAAGAGGGCATTTCAAGAGAACTAGAAAAAGAACAGCCAAATATACCCGGAGCAAACAGAAGAAAGTAAGGCAAGAGCTGACATCAACAAAATTGAAAACAGGAAAATATACAGAAAATCAGCAAAACAAAAAGTGGGCTCTTTGAAAAAGTAGTCAAACTGAAAAACTTCTGGCAAGACAGGCGAAGAAAAAAGAAACAAACACCAGTTGCCAATATCAGGAATGAAATGGGATGATCACTCCAGACCTGCAGACACTAAAGTAATAATAATAGCAATAATAATGGAATACTACAAACAACTCTACACACAAAAATTTGACAACTTAGAAAAATGGACCAATTTCTCAAAAAGTACAAACTACAAAACTTGCCTAATATGAAACAGATAGTTGAGTTAGCCCTATAATTACAAAGGAATTTAAATTCATAATTTATAGACTCCCCAAAAAGAGATTCATAGAGCCAGACCATTTCACGAAAGGACTCTAGCAAGCGTTTAAAGAATTATTAGCAATTCTACACAACCCTTTCCAGAAGAACGAACACTTCCTAATTCATTTTTTTGAAATCAGCATTACCCTGATATTAAATCCTGACAAAAAGAATGCAAAAAACACCAACAGTAGATAGTATACCTCATGAATATAGACACAAAACCCCCTACCAAAACTATTATCAAGCAGAATTCAGCAATATAGGAAGCTGTGCACGGTGCCACCTGCCTACAGTGCTAGCACTGGAAGGCTGAGGTGGTAAGATCACTTCTGAGGCCAGGAGTTTGAGAATTAAGCAGTATTAAAAAAAAGAAAGAATTAAACATTATGTCCAGATGGAGTTTTCCAGTAAACAAAGCTGCTTCAATATTTGAAAATCAATCAAGATCATCTGCCAGGCTAAGAGACTAAAGAAGAAAAGTCACGTGATCATATAAGTGACGCAAGAAGGCATCTGACAAGATGGTACCCTCACCCATGACAGAAAGTCTCAGAAAAGTAGAAATGGAGGGAAACTTCTTTAACTTGATAAAGATCACCTCAAAAACACCCTGCAGCAAATGTCACAGTGATTGTGAGAAACATGGAACCTTTCCACTGAGATTAGGAACAAGGAAAGGATCTGCTGTCAGAGACTTCCTGCTCTATCTAGAACTTTCTTTTGCCTACCAGTTCTTCCCTCACCTCGCTGACTTGCTGAGAGGCCCCGGGTATTTGCTTTCTATTGTTACATTTGCAATGATTTATTATGCAGCAAAGAAAAACGAATGCAATAAGACTTCTCCCTCGCTAACATCCATGCCTGAACCAGTCTACACCATCGTCTTGGCAGGAAATCGGAGCAGGGGAAAAGCTGTCAGGAAAGATTTTTACAAAGATCTCAGGGACTAAGAGCCAAGGAATAAAGTGATGGCTTTGACTTGTAAGATAAAAACGAATTTAATTCTCTTTACCCCGGCCTCTGCCATCTTTTCATTATACATTAAGGCAGAAGAAAAGCCTCTGCTCTCTTCAATAACTCTGGCTCCTTCCGTGAAGAATGTTTTAGGCACTGCGATGTAATTAAAGTGATATTGTATTTCTTTTATTATCCTGATTATAATAATACATAGATTTCAGTGGATGCACTCCAACAGCATTGAAACCAGACAGATGGCTGACGCTTCGGTTGGAATTAGAGTCCATTGGAATATTTTATATGGTAGCTCTTTTTTTTTTAGAGGATACAGACCTGTAATAAAAATGCCTAGAAACTTCACCAAATACTTTGGTACTGGTGATCAAACCCAGGGGCATTCTACCTCTGAGCCACACCCCTAGCCCATTTATCATCATCATCATCATCATCATCATCATCATCATTGTTATTATTATTATTATATAAAACAGGGTCTGGCTAAGTTGCTGAGAATCTAGCTAAGTTGCTGAGACTGGCCTTGAACCTGTGTTCCTCCTATCTCAGCCTCCCAAGTACTGGGGTTACAAGCCTGTGCTACCATGTGCCCAGCTTTGCCAGATATTTTCGATAGCTATTCTTAGAACATTATTTTAGCAAAACTTAAAAAATTGACCATTCTGCATTTAAGTAATATCACCTATTTAGAACCACAACATCTATAATCTGAAACCTAGTTTTGAGCCTTTTCTCATTATGTCTAAAGGACATCAGCCTTTCTCACACACATGAACCTCCAAATTCGAGGCTCTGAGAAGGACGGCATTGGCCATGTAGACTTCTGCTAGGGAGTGGATAAGCTGAGTCTAATCATTAGGGAATATCAGGCAAGCCCCAAACTTCAAAAACTCTATCATTGTCATGAAAGATAGACAAAGGTCATGGAGTCTTTCCAGACTACAGGAGGCTAAGGTGACAAGGTCACCCCATGCTACACATGCTCTTAACTGAGTCTGTCCTGGGGGCATGATAATGATCATTGAAAATATTGATATTTGACCAGTAAATTCTATAAAATTATTTAGCTATAATTTCCTAAAGTTGATGACTATGCTATGGTTATGTAAGAGAATGTCTCTATTTTTTAACTGACACATAATATTTGTACATATTTATGAAGCATGGTATCATAACTCATACATGTATAAAATATGTAATGAGCAAATCAGGGTAATTAGCAATTCCATCTCAAATATTATTATTTCTACATCTTGAGAAGTTGGGATGCTTCTTTCCTAGTTATTTTGAAATAAAACATAAATTATTGTATACTATAGTTACTGTGCTATAACACATTGGAATTAATTCTTCTCATCTAAGTGTCTTTTGGTACCTGCTATCTAACTTCTTTCTATCCTCTCCCACTCATCCTTCCCAGTATGCAGTGATCACTGTTCTATTCTGTTCTTCTATGAGAGTGAATTGTTTAGCTTCCCCAAGTGAGCAAACATGCATTATTTGCCGTTATGTGCCTGGCTTATTTCACTTAACATGAAGTCCTCCAGTTCCAGCCACACTGCTGAGAAAAATCTCTCTATTCTTAAGAAATACACATGCCAAGTGTGGTGGTGGGTGACTGTAATCCCAGTGCTTGGGAGGCTGAGACAGGAGGATGGCAGGTTCAAGGCCAGCCTCAGAAACTTAGTGCGACCCTGTTTCAAAATAAAAAATAAAATAGGGCTGGGGGTGTAGCCCAGAGGTTGACTGGGTTCAATCCCTGGTACGGGAAGGGGGAAAAAAAAAGGAAAGAAAGAAAGAAAGAGAGAGAGAAAAATACACACTAATGCATTTAGGGGTTAAAGGAAATCTTTGACATATACAATTTGCCCCCAAATAGTTCAAAAAATTAAAAAGAAATCTGTACTGGGAAAGAGAGTCAGAGATAGAGACAGAGACAGAGACAGAGACAGAGACAGAGACAGAGACAGAGACAGACAGACAATATTGCTCTTATTCCCCCCGCCCCTTTGTACTAGGGGTTGAACCCAGAGGCTATCTACACCCCAAGTCCTTTTTATATTTTACTCTGAAGCAGGGTCTTGCTAAGTTTCTGAGGGTCTCGCTAACTTGCTGAGACTGGCCTTAAATCTTCAATCCTTCCACCTCAGTCTCCCAGGTACTGGGATTACAGGCATGCACCACCATGCTAGACTATACATGCTCTTATTCTTGCAACATTCCTTAAAGTTTGAAATGGAAATGGGGGGGCAGTTCAAGAAGCCATGTTAGTTTTCCATGAAGACAGCCCTTTCCATTCCCCATTGAGGGACGGTTTGTTGTTAGAACTAAAAATGCAGATCCAAGGCATCGAAATGGCTCCGTCTGAGCCCAAGCGCTGCCGCTTACCTGCTATCTGGCCTCTGGTAAGCCATTTTCCCTCTACCTACCTCAGACGTCTCACCCGCCAAAGTGGACGCGATTATAATAAGGGCATCCAGCGCTGGGGTCGTGTGTGAGAGAGGAAGGAGCCACGTGGCAGCTCTGGGGGAGCACGTGTCCCGCTCAGCTCTCAGGAAGTGGCACTGGACCATGCTTTCCAGGAGAGAGCTCCCCATGGGCGAGTCAGGCCAACTCAGAGCCTAGAAGATTCTACAATAACAAACAGAAGGGGCACTCCTTCCCAGAGTTACCAAGATTCACAAGCTATTGTAAATAAAAGGGTACACTGTGATTCAAATATAGACAGGTGCAAAAAATGGCACAGAATGGGAAGCCCGCTAACCACTCAAATATCTATTAAATGGGTATAGAATTGAGGAAATGTGGCAAAGCAGCAGAGGAAGGAAAGATCATTAAATATATATTAGGATAATTAATGTTCATACAGAAAAATTAAACTTAGATCTTTTCTTTAAGCCATATGCAAAAAAATACATATCAAATAATTAAAGACCCAATTGTGAAGAAACCAACCACTTTAAAGAAAAGATTTTTTTTTTTTTGGTGGTGGTGGTACTGGGGATTGAACCCAGGGGCATTTTATCTCTGAGCTACACATCCAGCCCTATTTCATTCTATATTTGAAACAGGGTCTCACTAAATTGAGGAGGGCCTCACTAAGTTTCTGAGACTGGCCGCGAACCTGTGATCCTCCTGACTCAGCCTCCCAAGTACTGGGATTATAAGCATGTGCCACCACGTCCGGCTGTGAAGAAAGTTTTTTTTAAAAAATGTTTGTTAGACAAGATAGAAAAACCAAAGACACAAAATATGAAAAGGTTGATAAATCTGATTCTATTCCATTTAGAGACCTTTACATAGCAAAAGATGCCACGAAAATGAAAAATAAACAACATACTGAGAAAAGGTATTTTTCAATACATGAAGCAGATAACTAATATCCAGAAAAAACAGATAAGAGACCAACAACCAAGTGACACTTGGAAGAAAGGTACCTAATAGAAATTTACAGAAAAAGAAAACTGGTTTTCTGATAACTATAGGAAAAATGGCTATCCTCAGTAAATAGATCTTTAAATTAGAAACACACAGCCAAGCGCAGTGGTGACTGCCTATAATCCTAGTACTTAGGAGACTAAGATGGGAGTATTGAAGGTTCAAGGCCAGCCTCTGCAACTTAGCAAGACCCTGTTTCAAAATAAAATAGGGCTGTGGGGGTAGCTCGGAGGTAGATTGCCCCTGGGTTCAATCTCCAGTACCAAAAAAAAAAAAAAGAAGAAGAATTTAGACGATCATTATGAAAAATTCCAATACAGAAAAGCTAAAAGATACCCCATAATCCCACTTCCTGAGAAGTGTAAGGGGTACTAGTAAACCATTTTCCTGGGTTTCTTTCCAGTCAATTCTCTGGATAGGAAAGCAAGTGTCTAAAGCAGACTTCTACCTACGTGACTCTGTCAACACCATCTGTCACTTCTGAATTGCCCATGCCAGTCATAGAAAGTCATGTCTTCCTTCTAAACATATTGGAGACTGCCTGAAGGGCTAGTGGGTCCTCGACTTACCTGCTCATTTCTGCCTTTCATTATGGTTTCTGCAGTGCTGAATAACACCCCATTAAATGTTTCAGGAGCTTTTACCCTATTATTTCATCAGGATAAATTCCCTCAAGTGGAATTTCTAGGTAAAAAAGTTGTGAACATCTTGTTCTTTCCTAGGTATTGCCAATTTGCCCTCTGGATAGGTCATATCAATTAGTCACCTAATATCCAGTAGAGAGCGCTACCATGAGTCAGATGCTGCGCTGAGTTTTGAATGTGGCAACATAATTCTCTCAATAGCCAGATGTGGTAGGTAGGATCATTATCCCCAACTTACAGTTGAGAAAACTGAGCACAGAGAGGCAGAATAACTTGCTGATTTCTCTGGGCTGGCCAATAGCAGTGCTAGGTTAAGACTCAGGAGATGTAGGACTAGCTCCATGCTCCCGACCACCAGGTATCTCTACCAACACTGTAGGAAAGCACCAGCGAGCAGAAATACGTGGCCACAGAATTAAAACCTCATCCATGAAACGCAGGTGACGGCAGTAGCTTCTCACAGAGCTACTGTGTGGCCTGAGCAGACCAGTAAACTTAGCAGAATACTGAGCACATCAGAACACTCAGAAAAGGTGGGTGCTACCATTTCTTTTATTGTCGGTTTAAGCAGTTGAAAAGTTTCTTGTCTGTAGTTCTTCAATGAATCACCTGCTTATATAATTTGCACATGCTTTCCTCAGGTTTCTTAAATTCAACTTCCTTTTCCGCACCCCCAGGAGAGACTGGTTTGCTATCTATAGAGGTCAAAAGCAGAATGCGGGTGAGAACTTCCTTTTTCTTCTGCCGCTTGGCTGGGGCAGGCATGCTTCAAGTTGCTGCTGGCTGATTCCTGCCAACCCATCACCGCCACTGTGAGGGACCTACGTTCACCTGTAAACTGAAAGACGTCTGTCTGACTTGCTAACTACAAGGAACAAGGTCTCTGTCACCCCTGTTTAGTTGGAGCTTCAGAGGGAGCCCGCCCCTGGGGATAATTTGATCCTCGTCTGGGATTCACACCACTACCGCTCTGCAGACAGGAGATTATATCTTTGCCTTGAAGTGCTGTCCAGGGCAAGTTATGGGAAAGGGCGTCTTTGTATATGTCTTTGCCTTTTTGAGAAATAACTGTTGATGACACAAAGGGAACTTGGCTGAGTAGCATGTTTCTCTCTCTCTCTCTGCGCATGTTCTGAATCTTCTCTCTAAGCCTCCGTCTCCATCTCTCTAGGTTTCCTCCTCTCTGTCTACTTCTCTGACTTTATATTCCTCTCTTTCCACCTGGCCCTACTTTTCTGCTAGTCTGTGGTCTCCCCTTCCTTCTTTCAATGCACAGCATTGAAGGTGACTTTTAAAAAGAAAGATACATCTGGGTAACAGGGTCCGCTGCACTGCCGGACGCCGATCCACCATGAACTGTGGATATTCTGTGCATATATTTCCTCTTTCTGTGACTTTATCTTGATTTGACTCTGTTAAATTTAACTTTAATTCTTTCACAATCCTAAAAAGTAGATGTTATCATCCCCCACTTCATTGGCTAGAAACTGACACTCAGAGAGTTTCAGAATCTTATTCTGTTTGTCGGCAATGGAGCCGCAGTTGAGATGGATTTCTCTAGACCTCAAGCCCGAAGCTCTTCCTGCCACATGACCCTTCCTGTTCTCCCTTAGCTCAGGAGCATGTGTAAGCTGCAGCTGAGATGAAACAAACAGGGGCATTGCTCACCGTCAGGTCAAAGTCAGAAACCTGTAATCCCAGTCTGAGACAGGAGGAGCACAGGTTGGAGGCCAGCCTCAGCAATTTAGTGAGACCCTCAGCAATTTAGTGAGACTGTGTTTGAAAATAAAAAGTGCTGGTGGTGTATATAACTCAGAGGTAGAACAGCCCTGGGTTCATTCTCCAATACCCCCCCCCCATACACACACACATCAGAAAAGCCATCTGTTCAAAGGGACATATCCGTACTTTAGGGATGGAGCTCCAGTGGGCTCACAGTCCCAAGTTTCCAGATCACTACCTGCCCCCCCCACAAGCCAGCAAAGAGTGCTATTGGCCCCAGACCCACACTCTGCACTTACCCAGGAGGAAGAGGAGGGCTGTCAGCACACAGACCCCCGGGCTCATGCTGGTGCTCTGCTCCGGGCTCCTGGAAGGGCAGGCTCAGTGAGCTGTGTGACCCGAGCTCCAGGGACAGGAGCCAGGTTCCACGTGACTGAGAGGAAGGAAGCCACGGCCACAGCCCGGGGGCCGCTCGGGGGTGAGGAAAGCCCCTGACGTCTGGCCTCTGCTGGGCAGTGGAAGGTCGCTGGCATGTGCAGAAGGTGAGCTGAGCATCATCCCTCCCCACAGGGAGCGGAGTGTGTCTGGGAAGTAGGTCTTCAACAGCCCAGCCTTCAGCCCCAATGCTGTTTTTATGCCACAGATCCCTCCGAGTTGGGGGAAGCCCATTGCTCTCTTCTTCAAGTTTGTTTGTTTTTATTTTTTTCAGTACTGGGGATTGAACCCAGGGGCATTCTACCTCCAAGCTACACCCCCAGCCCTATTTTTTATTTTTTATTTTGAAACAGGGTCTCACTAAGTTGCAGAGGGCCTCACTAAGTAGCCAAGGCTGGCCGCGAACCTGGATCCTCCGGTCTCAGCCTCCTGAGTACTGAGATTACAAGTGTGCATCACCACACCCGGCCCGAGTAAAGTTTAAATTCCCAAAGGAAAGCAGATAAAGATTATAAAAGAAGCCAGATGGTGGGTGTGGTGGCGCACACCTGTAATCCCAGTACTTAGGAGAAGATGGGAGGATTGCAGGTTTACATCCAGCCTCAGCAACTTAGCGAGACCCTGCTTCAAAATCAAAAATACAATAGGGCTGGGGGTGTAGCTCAGAGGTAGAATGCCTCTGGGTTCAATCTCCAGAACTGCAAAAATAGAAGAAAGAGAGAGAGAGAGAGAGGGAGGGAGGGAGGGAGGGAGGGAGGAAGGAAGGAAGGAAGGAAGGAAGGAAGGAAGGGAGGCAGGCGGGGTGTAGAGGAGG
>PVJS01020379.1:0-32659 GCA_004027185.1 Glis glis
TGTTAACATACATGCACACAGCTCTTGGTGTCCCTCCCTCCCGCCTCCCCCCCACCTCCCCCCCACATGTAGCACTGAGAATGATGTTGGTATAATCTTTTTATTTTTTGTTTATTATTTGTTTGAAAACAGGGTCTCACTAGGTTGCTGATAGTCTCACAACATTGCTGAGGCTGTCCTCAAACCTGTAATCCTCCTGTCTCAGCCTCCCAAGTATTAGGATTACAGATGTGTGCCACAATGCCCAGTAAATATTGTGTTTTCAACAGTTAAAATTGAATTTAGTATAAAACACTAAATTTTTAGCCAAATGAAAATTTGTAATGGTGAATTGAGAACAATAACACATTTGTTTCTCTATATGTTGGTGATAAAAATGTTAACATTATACAGGACAGGAAGGAATAGAAGTATTTAGAGTAAAACTATTAATTTGAGGAGATAATGGCAAATATGAAAGTTTTGAAAGAAAATTAATGAGTTGCCTCATTCATTATTTTTTACTAAATAAAAATGCTAAACTAACAATAAATAAAATTGTATATTGTTACCAGAGTATATCCAAGTTTGTTACCAAGTTTATAAATAGATAGTACTAAGAATAGAGTTGGGAAGAAATTCAATTATAAACCATAATATATAAATATGGGAATGTACAATTTTAGCACTTCTATTTCCAGAACTGTTGGATATTAAATCCTCCAAACATATTCAATAAGAAATATCTGAAATTACCTTCAGATAGTAAATAAGCTGTTCAATGAATTTTCTTGAATGAAACAACTAACCCACAGGTAATTAAGCTATAGTTAAAACAGAAATTGAATGCAGCCGGGCATGATGGTGTAATTCCAGTACTTGGGAGGCTGAGATAGGAGGATCACAGCTTTGAGAAGACAGCCTCAGCAACTTAGTGAGGCTCTCAGCAACCTAGCGAGACCCTGTTTTCCAATAAAAAAAACAGGGTTATAGCTCAGAGGTAGACTGCCCCTGGGTTCAATTCCCAGTACCACAAAAGAAAAAAAAAGAAAGAAATTGAATGCAGATTGAATTATGCTTAATAGCACAAAAATGGAACAATAAATGTTCCACATATTATTGCAAGAATCACATGAAATAGAATTTTATCAGAATTCCTGTACTTGCAGGACACCAAGTTAAACAGTAAGAAACAGTGGGTATTTCAGTGTGTGAATATTCATGTTTTAGTCAGGAGAAGACAGTGGATTATATTCAAGCAAACCCGACACATTTGGTCCTGATAACATCTGACCGTGCTGCATGAAATGCCATGCAGGACTTTGCTAACCCAGCAAAGTGGGGTCAGGAAAGCAGGTGTCCAAATGGCAAAATGCACACAATCTCATCAGCAATGCAATGTATGTAGAAATAAGACTTGTCTAACTATACAATTATGCAGCTTGGCATAACATAGCAAAGTTAAAATCTGCACAATTTGTATAAAAATAGAGTGCACCTGAAGCTTCATTTGGAGAATACATTAACTTGATACCTTTGATAACTTGTGATATTTTATTTATTTATTTATTTATTTATTTATTTATTTTGGAATGGAGTCTCTATGCTGACCAGGCTGGTCTTGGATTCCTGAGTTCAAGTGATCCTCCTGCCTCAGCCTCCCGAAGAAGTGGCCTTGGCCACTGTGCCTAGTTACTCTGATCTTTTATTATGGCTTGTTACAATGAGCCATAGTTCTATTCAACTCTGTTAATGAAGAATGGCTTGTTTTCTTCAAAATTAAATTCCCAATTGCTTTTATGGCAGGTAACATAGAAGGTTAAATTGACATAATTAATACCTGTCAAATTAATATCTTAATTCAAAGATTAAAATGTTATGAGTCTATTATAAGATAAAAGATTGCTTATTACTATTTTCTTTTAAACTGTCCAAAAAGATGTTTATTACTTAAACCAGATGAGTTCTGAGACAGAAGTATTGAGATCCTTCACACATCATAAAAATTCCAGGAAGCACAAGTTTGTTTTCTTGGAATGGATGTAAATCAAATAAAAATGCACTAGATCAACATTTTTTTCAATAAACAAGAAAGGCTATTCAGTTATATCTTTTTTATTCTTATTATTTTGTTACTAGGGATTGAACCTGGGGTCATTCAACTGACATACTGAGAAGCTCAATGCGTTGATTCAAAAAGGTTAATGTGTAAAAGCAAAAAATGTTCAACTCATATTTAAAGCTGAAAAACACGTTTGGGGAAATTGGAAATTGCTCTCTACTGAATATGAGGGCTTAATATGAATCTACATTAGTTAAGAGAGTGGTGCTACCTTAAGGATAGTACAGAGATTAATAAACTCCAGTAAGAAAGCCAGAGTACATGTCAGAATTCATGCATTAGATAACTAGAAAAGAATGAGTTTTCAGTAACTGTGGCTAGGATGCTAGGTTTTCCATGTGAGGGAAAATAAAATCATACTGAAATATCATGTCCAATCTTGTTCCTCATCTCACTATACACAAAATGAAATTCTAGTACAGGTATATTTATGAAAGAACAAAAATTAATGCAATTTTAGAAGAAAATCAAGAGATTATGACATTAAGGCAGTAAAGGATAACAAAGATAATATATGGCAAAACCCACAAAACTAATATTAATACATCCTAATGAATTAGGGAGCTGGGGGAAAGTTCACCAATTGCTGTGTGCATGTATGTCACTATCACTATGAACTACATTAAGATGTGATACTATATATAATGCACCAGTAAAAGTGTTTAAAAAATGCCATTTCTCATTCAGGATACATTTTACCACCTGCACAATATCAAGTATATAATCAATAAAATAGAGCCTTTATTTGTAAAAAATTCTATTCATGAAGAGACATCATAAAGGCAGTAATACAAGCGCATATTGAGTGAAGATATTTGCAAAACTCTCAGAAAAGTGGGCAAAATATGTTATTCAAAACATTTTTTACAAATAAGGAACTACAAATTTTCATACAAAAACATTAAAAGCTGGGATAAAACAAGTCTCAATGATATATGGAACAATAGGAAGTCATGTTCTTTTTTTATGTTCCGCTTAGATGTACTCCTGCCTGCCTGCCTGCCTGCCTTCTTTCCTTTTTCCTTCCTTTTTTATTGGTGCATTGTAGTCTCACATCATAATGTAGTTCACAGTGATAGTGACATACCTGCACACAGCACTTGGTGAGCTTCTTCCGGCTCCCTCCCCACTCCTCCCCTTTCCCATACATGATATTAAGATTAGCATTGATATTCTCACATCTGTACATAACCTCTGTGGAAGTGTTTCCTTCATTAATTTTCCCCCCACCCTCCCTTAGACTACCTTGGACACTTCACTCAATATGTGTTTGTATCACTGTCTTTATGATGTCTCTTCATGGATAGATTTTTTTTAAATAAAGGCTCTATTTTTTTGATTATAGACTTGATATTGTGCAGGTGGTGAGAAGTATCCCAAATGAGAAATGGAATTTTTAAAATACTTTTACTGGTGCATTATAGTCTCACATCATAATGCAGTTCATAGTGATAGTGGCATACATGCAGCTGTACTGGAGTTTCTCCTCCATTGTCTTAAGTCCCTCTTGTATCCCCACTCTAGCTCCTGCAAATGAGAGAAAACATACGACCCTTCACTTTCGCCTTCTGTGACTGGCTAATTTCACTTAACATGATGTTCTTATCTCAATGGGAGTCTCATTTTCTACTGCTGCAATTACATCTGTGTTTAAACCTTTTGGAAAACATTATGGTATTACCTAATAACGCTGGACATAAATTTACCCCATGGTGCTCTTGGTTCTGTGTACTTGGTCCCAGTCACCCCCACCCAGAAGTCTCTCGGAGCTGAATTCTGTGGTGATACTTTCATAACTTCATTCAGGAAGCAGTTCAAACAGTAGATCCTCATTGTTCATGTAATGATGCTGGCTGCTTTGACTAAAGGCAAACCATGATTACTGTTGCTATCTTAATTTCACTTTAAAATTTACTGACTCCACCAGGAACTGCTTAAATACTCATACTTGGGCTATTTCTGAGTTCACAATTTAGGAGATTTCAAGAAGGAAAAATCAGCACTAATACATAGTAGAAACATTAAAAAATGTACAAGGAGATAAGATTTTGCATGTTCTAAAATCAGAAATAAGCAAAACAAAAACAAAAACAAAAAACAGCTGTTACTGATATGGGCTATTGTCCGTGAAATGTGTTACAGCTGTGAATTCACAGAAACAGGTGGATTATTTTTTTTTACATGGAATAATTTTTAGCTTCTTTGAATTTGATCAGCCCATATACAGCGCTTTTTAAAGTATATCAATTTAGATTAGGGAAAAAATAAAATAATCAAATAGTTTTTAAGTGTATTCTTTAAAACTTTAAAAATGAGAATTTCCTCATTATAACATTTTGTATAAAATTTTTATTTTTATAATTTCCGATATTGGAATTCTTTTTTTTATAGTACTAAGGATTGAACCCAGGGTCATTCTATGTTTGAGCTACACCCTAGCTCTTTTTCATTTTTTTGTTTTGAAATAGGTTCTCACTAGGTGGCTGAGAGTCTTGCTAAGTTGCTGAGGCTGACTTCAAACCTGTGATCCTCCTATCTCAGCCTCCCAAGTATAGGGATTACAGGTGTATACCACCATGACCGGTTTGGAATTCAAAATTTAAAAGCTGCAAATAAAATCTATGTTTCAATTTCAATGTTCAGTGTCCTCCAAAATCCTTTTCTTCCTCTTCCTCTACTCTCTTTCTCTTTTTTGGTTTGTTGTACTTTAAGAGTATAAAGTAAAGAAACGGATCTGTGATTATGCCCCCCCACACATACACATTCTTCATACAGTACCTTAAAATTTCTCAGACAGTATCTCCTAAAAAATATCCCATAGTTTTTTTTTTTTTTTTGACAAACCTTTCCCTGAACTACTGAACTTGTCTGCCTGCATCTGGTTTTGCTCCTATCAAATTCACGCTAAACATTGGCACCCACTTGATCTTTCCAAATGCCAAAATAATTTTATCCCTATAATTACAGAGTTTGGTACTTCATGATCAATAGCACAAAATATAAGTTCTCCATCAATATATCTATGATAAAGATGTGTTCTGTGTCTACTTGCTGCCAACCTATATTCCTGTTCTGGATCCTTCCTTCTAGATTTCTATTATTACTAGGGGATTTTAGAAATCTATGCATGCATTTTCTGCCACTATATTGTTTCAGAAGAAATAGGAGAAGACCCACTCAGTAATTCATGGAAAATTCTGTGTGTGGCTGACAGTTTTCAAAAGCGTATGGAATGAACTTGTGCCTTTTCTTTCTTTTGTGTTTCCCTGCTCCTATTTATGTTTGTCCAGTTTATTGAATTTGGGGAGGTTTATTGATCCTTTTTATGAAAGCATATTTCCCCTGAGGATAAGGCTTTTGCTAAGGAAAGATAACTCGATCTAAGAGAAAGAATGTTGACCAGGAAACCAGTCAAAGGGCTGTTCTCATGGGCCAGTTGAGAGATAGTGGAACAGAAGATGAGGAAGGAGTTGCATGAGGGCTGAGTAAGATTGTAGATGTGCAAAGTAAATGCACTTCTGGTCCAGATAATAAATACTAAGGACAAGCCATTTACCGTTCAAAGGTGTTCACAAAACAATTATTGATTGTGTACAAAAAAATGTGAAGCAGTTGATACTATTATTAATTTTAAAGTGGGGATTCTAATCTTTTCAAAAGTTAAATAATTCATTTCCTCGTAGCTTCATAAATTATACAGCAATTTAAGTCCATGTCTCCAAACAAAAACAATATATAATTTAAAATTTGTATTGGTAAAGAATTTTCTTCTATTAATTATTTTAGCAGTCATCCTTTTAGACATTAAAAATGAAAACCACTGCGTTAAATTAGATTTGTCTTCTGTTCCTTTTAGTATTGTATGAGCCTAAAGCAAGGCATGAGATATTTTGTAATTTTGAAACTATAAAACCATGATATGGTTTCCTAGCAACTGATATTGCCAAAAGCTTTCTTCCTTTGTTTCAAAATATTTGTAGTCTACAAATGTGTTTTTCTCACCTTTTACCTTATTTTATATTTATCTCCCAGAAGAAATTTTATTTTGAAAAGCCAATTATTATCCAGAAAATTTTTTATTTTGAAAACTCAATTATTATTCAGTGTCCACAATCCTCAAGACTTAAGGTCTTCAAATCTCTGTGCAGCTTTATAGGAGTCAATGTACAAAATGAATAAAAATTTACATTTATAGAGAAAATATTACATGGTTGAGGTTGAGATGGGTATGAATTTCCTGTGTGATGGATCTCTAAGCTGTGTTAAGAGCTGCCAGTAGAATGAGTGTTTCTGCACATGTGTAAATATAAATATGTGTTTCCTTTTGTTTTTTATGCAATAGAGATGCAATACCAGGGACTCCTCTGAAGTCAGACAGAGAGAAAGGAATGAAAATTACACACATGTCTTCTATCGAACAAATGAAGACTGGGGGAATGGCTGAGCAAAATAGGCAATGGACAGCAAGAAAATACTAGAGCACAAGGTGGTTAGAAGCAGAGATTTTAGACCTGAACTCCAATCACAACCCTGCCCTTTATGAACTGTGTGTCCTTTAGCAGCTTACTGATAAAATAGTCACTACCTGTTTTCTAAGGCTACTCAGCCTCTAAATCCTCCTCTGAGATTGACAAAACTTTCCACACTATGGATCTTTTTGGAAGATAGAGCTCCTTGCCTCAAAAGAAGTTTAAAATATCACTGCACTTACTGCCTTTTCTGCCTTGATGCTAGTGAAGGGCACCTGTTCCAGACTAAGGACCTTAGGTAGTTATCTCTGGATGTGAAGGTGATTACAATGAGATTGTGTTCTCAGGCAGCGGTGGCAGCGGTTCTCACTGGCCCAGTTATCTGATATTATCACATGAGTTCTGCTCACATAAGCCTTACTTCTCCAAGACTGGATGTCTACCTATCTGGCGATTCTTATTAAATTCTTCCTACTATGGTGAAATGTTTCATTACTGCTAAGTCATTCAAAGTGCTTGCAACTAATGGTTTAAAACTGTATACAAATTGGATCCCCAAATCCCAAAGCTCAAATGCTATAAAACCTGAACATTTTTGAGGCTAACATGATGGTACAAGTGGAAAAATCCACATCCTGACCTCAGGTGATAGGTTGAAGTAAAAAAGCAGGCACAGAACAACATAGTTTACTCAGTGTTCTGGAGGGACAAAAGATCTTCGCGGCCCCTTAGCTGTATTGTATAACTTCTGTTTTTGCCCAGATTTCCCCCAAGCAAGCACACACACAAAGGGTGATAAGATGGCTGGCATGTGTGCAGGGTAGACATGCCAACACCAAATTCCCCAAGATGCCTCCCAGGAGCCAAGACCCATGGGCATTGCTCATTGTAATATTTGTTTGTTGCCTGGTTTATTTTCTGCCTTGTCATATAAAGATATTGTTGAAAATGTCTAAAAGGGCTTGCACATACTCCTAAGGGTAATCGTGATAAGGAGCAAAAAGAAACATTTATGCTCATCTATATATTGGACAGAAAATCAAGCTGTTGGAGAAACCAGACAGCAGTGTGTGAGACATCGTCCAGCAGAGTATGATGTTGAAGTGAGCACCACAGATGACCTGGAGAAACAGAAGGATAAACTGTAGAAGTTCTATGCCGAAAGTAATAAAAAGAAATTAACAAAACATATAAAAATACTATATAATGCTAAAAGTGAAAATAGTGATTGTGTAATGAAGAGTGGATCTGTCAGCATCAGAGTAAATACATATCATTTTTTGTATTTTGTAGTTTCAGACAAAATAGGGGGCCCTTACCACCCCTCCAGAATTACCACCTATAACATAAGCTAGGTTTTTGTTTGCTTGTTTTTCTCTTTTCTTTCTTTCTTCCTTTCTCTTTCTTTCTTTCTTTCTTTCTTTCTTTCTTTCTTTCTTTCTTTCTTTCTTTGTGGTACTGGGTATTGAATACAGGGGTATTCTACCTCTGATCTACACCCCCAGCCCTATTATTTTTTTATTTCCTAAAAAAACAGTCTCACTAAGTTACCTAGTGCTTCTGACCTTGAACCTGTGTCCCTTCTGTCTCAGCATTTCCATACTGGGATTATAGGCGTGCACCACCATGCCCAACAGATATAATCTATTTTTACGTTGCCATGAATGACCAGGTTCAGGAACAGCTGGTGTCCTCCAAACTTTGCCAGAGACTTTCCCCCAAGCCTTGCATGCACAGAAAGCCCGGCTCTGCTGTGTAACCTCCCTTGGAGGGCATAGTGAGCAGCTCCACCATCTCTGTGAACCAAGTATAGACAGGCAGGACACATATGGGCAGATTGCCTGTCAAATACAAACCTTGGTGGGGGAGCAGAAGACAGAGGGATGGTGTGAAGGAATCCCTAGTTGTGTGCAACAACCACCAAGTGCACCCGTGCAAGTCAGTACCAGGGCTGGAAAAGAGAAACCTCAGAGAGACAATCTGAGAACCCATCCCATGTGCTGTCTCCCTTGTGCTCCAGCATCAGTACAGATAACACCTTATCCTGTGGGTACTGCTTGCCTCTTCCTGGTTTCTATCCCAAATTAACCCAAGAATCCTAGGCTGGTGGTCACAGTTTTGTCTTGGCACATCTCTAATGACCCTCTGATGGCATTCCAAAGGCTTCTGATCAAATGAAATAAACTCTGAAATTACCCCCTTAAGGAATGGATGAGATAGCCTCCATATTTTTTTCAGGCAGATTTGTTATCAAATACGAGCTAAGTGTTCTCTTAATCTGAGAAATTAAGAAGAAGACCATGGTTAATGACAAATGGTAAACACAGTGATAGCTGGAAGTAAAAACATCAGTATCAAATAGTGTATCCTCTATTTTTATATATAGGAGTGAAACATAATGCTCATTCCATCTCCATGTTTCAGTGCACCGAAGTTTCTACAGGTTTGCAAGTTAAATACGCTCTAGAGAGAGGATCATTGTCCAGTCACCACAGAATCTTTATAAACCACATACACTGACTATCAAAAATGTAATAATTCTTGGGGAATTTCATTGCATTATACAAGTAATACATTCAATAAAATGTTCATGACCCTAGTCCTGCTGAGCACTGCCATGACCTACAGCAATCTGGCAATTCAAAAGGCATCACAGATAAAAAGATTGATGTGTTCATATACAAATAGCTTCCTTTGGCTGCTAACCTCAGCAAACACAATGCAGGCCACCCTACCTCACTCCACCTGAGTGGCCGTGACTAAGAAGAACCACAACATAAAAGGATTTGAGTTGGATGCAGTCTGAAAACAGAGTCTAGCTTAAAAATGATGCCTACACACTCGATCTTCTACTTCGTTCTTCTATTATCCAAAATATAAACAGATTTGTTATTCAATAATTTCAGTTAGTTGCTTCATGGTTTTGAAATTTGTTGTTCTGAGTATCTAGGGCAATTTTGAAAATACAACTGATATGATTACTTTGCCTTAAGAAGAAGGAAAAGATTTGCAGAGGCCCATGATTCTGTTTGGAATTCGTGAATTTTAGGAAGGCAATACATTTTAGTTCCCTATTAGGAGATGCTTTTCCAGTTTATTTTACTTCTCTTGATCTTTGTCCTACTTAGCCTTAGCCAGATAATATACTGAACTAATAAGAATATGGGTTTTGCATCTAATCAATTCAGTTTAGGAAAATTCAAGACAGTTAAATACCTTCTGTATATGTATATCTGCTGTTGGAGACAAAACTCCCCTGTTGTCTCTTTCAATGTAAGTGTGGTAAAAGGATGGACATTAAGATTATGCAGAGTGTAACACAGGTTAGAGCTGGATCCCATACTCTTCCATTTGCCCTGGTTCAGGAACTTAAACCTAATGGCAGGGATCGCTGAGCAGACAAATTGTGGTCCAAGGAAGGTTCCCACATCCCATGGATACCCAAGGAGAGTCACTGGTCTGGGAGAGTGTCCCACCCCCAGACTGAGGACTGGGGAACAGAGAGACAGACATACCACTTCTGCTTCTGTGCATTTTATCCCAAATAAGAACGTGGGTGATCATTATGAGTACTTTAATAAGGTTCCTGTACAGGTTGCTTAGACTTGAGGGTAAATGAGCCTTTTCTATTTTGGGGAAGTTAGGCCTTTCAGAATGAGCCATGTTTCAAGGCTATGACTAAAAGCATAGTGATTTTAAGACCCTAAAACAAAGCAACTGGCCATAAAGGGAAACTGTGTTCCCTGTGATATCAAAATAAATAAAATCAGCCCTTGGTATGAAATTTTATGTTGGAAATGCAGAGTCCAAAAATTTGTCTGGCCTTTATATTTTTTATAATTTTTGGTGCAATGTAATTATACATTGTAGTGATATCAAGTGATTTTGTAACAAGTGATACACTTACATATGCACACGATATATTTTGATGTGTTTCCTTTTGTAGCCCACCCTGCTACCCCTACCCCTCCTTGTACATGCTAGTGACATATATAGGATAACTTCATATAAGAACATAACTTTATTTTGTCTGTTTCCTTTTTCAAGACTCTTTTCCCTCCCCCATCCCCTTCCACTTTTCCATTGGCCTTTCTCCACATTTTTTTTTTTTTTTTTTGCGGTACCGGGGATTGAACGCAGGGACATTCTACCTCCGCGCTACACCCCCAGCCCTATTTTTTATAGTTTATTTTGAAACCGGGTCTCATGAAGTTGCGGAGGGCTTCACTAAGTAGAGAGAGAGAGAAAGAGAGAGAGAGAGAGAGAGAGAGAGAGAGCTGAGGCTGGCCGCGAACCTGGATCCTCCGGTCTCCACCTCCCAAAGTACTGGAATTACAAGCGTGCGCCACCACGCCCAGCTCTCACATTTTTATGGAGTCCCTATACTTTCCTATTTTCTCTCTAAATTCCACGTCTGAGAGGAAATATTCGACCCTTGACCTTCAGAGACTGGCTGATCTCAGCACAATATTCTCTAGTTCTGCCCATTTTTCTGCAAATGACATAAATTTGTTCTTCTTCATGACTGAGTAAAACTCCATTGTGTGTATATACCACATTTTTTTATTTATCCAGCTGTTGATGGACACCTAGGTTGGTTCCATAATTTGCTTACTGTGAATTGCAATGCTATAAACATGGGTTTACATGTGATTTCTATAGTGTTCTAACTTTAATTCTTTCAGAAAGATACCTAGGAGAGGTATATCTAGGTCATATGATGGTTCCACTCCTAGTGTTTTGAGACTACCATTCTCATAGTGGTTGCAGTAGTTTATAATCCCAACAAGAAGTGTTCTTTTGCCCCACAGGGTTGCCAACATTTAATATTGTTTGTACACTGAGATTCCATCTAACTTCAGTTAGAATGGCAATTATCATGTTGTCTGGGGAACATGTCACAACACATGCTAAAATTCATGACCCCCAATCCAGAAATAATTGATCAGACTCTTTAGATATGTTGCTATGAACTAGATATTTTAAAAGCTAGACTAAATAATTCTTTTACACAAACATTTTAAAAACAATGTTCTCTATTTTTTCTCTTGCTCAGTTGTACTGCTATACATGGAAAATACATTGTGATGAGCATATAAAATTATCTATACCCAGACTCAACTGCAGACCTGTTGAGTCAAAATCTCTAGTTTGTGGAACATGGAGAATACTGTCTATAAAAATTCCTCTGGTAATTTTACAATGCAGACATTTTTTGGAAGCAGTGATCAAATTGAGGTCACAGGTCAATGCTTCTCAATATATAAAATCAATAGAAATCACATAGCTATTTTGTCAATTTGAAGATTATGATTAAGACATGGTAGGGCCTGAGCTTCTGCATTTCTAACAATCTTGTAGGTGATGTAGATTCTCTGGTTCAAGAACCAGTGAGATGCAATAGTCTAAACCACTTGATCAGAATAAAATAGTGATCAACTCTGTTTTCTGCCCATAATAGACGAACAACACAACAAAATTACAAGTTCAAATGAAATTGAAGGAAAAGAACAGTAATTTTTCATGCACAAGCTTAAAAAAAATTACTCTATCTGCTACCCTGCTAAAAGGAATTGTGTTCCTTTTAGACTAAGTCTAATATTAAGTTGAACTATCATTCTCAAGAATTAAAGACAAGTCATAAATCAAATGATTGTTATAAATGATTTTTAATTCTAGGCAGATTATCTCAGCTTTTTAGGTTTTTTTTTTTCCTAAATTCCTTGTCAAAACTTTCTAATTCACTGGTAGAAGGTGAATGCCCATTTTTCTAAGGGCCTCAGTCAATCTTTATTCTTGATTTGGTCTTCTACATACTTTCTTCAAATGCACCCTTACAGCTGGCCGTGGTGGCACAGGCCTGTAATCCCAGTACTTGGGAGCTAAGACAGGAGGATCCCAGGTTTGAGGACAGCCTCAGCAAGTAGTGAGATTCTCATCAACCTAGCAAGACTCTGTTTCAAAATAAAAGTAAAATAGGGCTGGGTGTGTAGCTCGGAGGTAAAGTGCCCCTGGGTTCAATCCCTACACACACACAAAAAGCACCCTTACTAAATGTACTAATTGATTTCTCTCTTTTGTTCCTTGACTTTAATCTCAAAACAGTAGTCCCAACTATCTTATAGCAGCCCTTGGTTTAGGAAACTGAAATGCTTCCAGTAAGGATGCTACAATTAAAGGTTCCATAATCAGTGGCTATTGTTGAAATTGTTCTCCTGTTGAGGTCAGTGCAGAAGGGCTTCATCTACCCTCACATTAGTAGAAAGAATACTCCCTATGTAATTTGTATTCATCTGTCATTGTTGAAACAAAAAATTGGTTACTGTAGCAACACCAGAGTTATTATGGACAGCATATCCTGTCCATAATGTGTAATCAGTATGAATAAGAACATTAAATTGATGTTTATATTTCAGATTAAGTATAATCTACATTTAAGGATTCTGATTTCACTGAAATAATTTACAGCAAATGCTTCTTTGGAGATGATTTTCCCATCATTAGTTTTGGGAGATTGAGCTAAGTATAAAAAAGCTAAAGGCTCATGCCAACTTTTAGTTCCTTGGATGGGAATGGTGTAGATTTAAGGTGTTGAAGTTTTTATGGGCAAACACTTCTCCTCACATGCTTTTAAGTATCCCATAATCATGAATATTAATTTAATAAAACTGAAAATAAGTGACATATGTTCATTACAGCTGTAAGGAGTTTTAATCAGAATGCAAATGAAGGAAAATACTAGATGTGCACACTTTTTAAATGTTTAAACAAACCAATTCAAAAATGTCAAAGTATTAACACACTGAATGTGATATTTTGTGTACTAAATAATCTATAACTAAATGGAACCAAGACCTAGAAAATAAGTTATAATAAATAATGCTATAGCGACAGGGAAATGGGCAAAATGAACAAATCTTTTCTCATGTTCATTTGGCTGGCAACAGCTAGATGGTTTCCTGTCTGTGAAAAAAGCACTCATATAATTCATATGAGATAAAGTGAAGAGGGATATAAGAAAAAATTTTGTTTACATAATTTATTTCCTTTTATCTATATGTGTGCTTTGTCAACAACTATTGAGTGTAAGTCTTTCATGAACACATTTGATATTTCAGTGCAAATAGTTTAGGTTTGCATATTAAAGAGAATAAAAAGAAACTTAAACATTCACTCTGCACAATTATTTTACCAATTAATTCCACATCTCGATAGTCTTATTCAATAAATACCTTTTAATCAGCAAAGAGGCAGGGCAGAGTTCAATTATTAATCAAGTATTTATTTAAATTTATGTGTGTGCGTGTGTGTGTGTGTGTGTGTGTGTGTGATCTATAGTGCCTCTGTGAAATATAATTTTATTTTTTTTTGTTGTTTGATGGCTCATAAATCACCTCAGGACCCTAAATTACAGTGTTACCACCATAAGCATCAATTATTATTATACTGCAAATATGTGGCAGTGCTCAGGGTCCTAGAGGATAAAACAATAGAGAAGCATGCTCTTTATTGAACTTCTGGGTGGAGAATGATCCCACAGAGTATTTTAATCTCTTAAACTTCTAGGGGGAAATACAGTCAAAATGCATTTAATGGTAGATTAGTACAGTCTTAAGGTCATGGGTAAAAATAAAGAAGACAGAATTGACACTTGCAATATCATATGGAGTGTAAGATTCATTAATTTTGTGTATGGCTTGAACACTTTCAGGTATGTCTCCAAAAATGCTATCTATAATAAAATCTCCCCTGGGAGATATAAGTTTCATTTCTTAGAACTTCTCTTTATTTCAAAATAAAATGAAATAGCTCACACATACACCACCCCCACCATCCCAGGAAGACAGGGAAATATTTAAAACACTAATGTAAAAATGTGAATTTCATTATCCTAAAATGAACAGCCACATTTTAGAGTTTTGAAAGAAAATAGGTCCTGTGAAAAGAAGACTTTAATTAGGGTGGAGAAGAAAAGAATATTCCAATTACTTCATCAGTAATGTAACTGGTGCAGCGTGGACAATGAAGAGCCTCATTAGTGGCCATTACTGGCACCAATGGTCTGTCAAATTTTGCCAATTCAATTTAAGTTTAAGTAATAAACTCTTTCGATTCAGTAGAGAATCTAGAGATGGAAGGCAGGCCTAAGGGTGGTTGCCCCTGACTCTATGGTACTGACTCTATTGTGTATTCTGTAATTGTTTCTTAATAAGCTATTAAATAATACTTTAGAAATTGTGTTTTGCTGACATTGTTTCAGAATTTAGATTCACAAATGAAAACACATATACTCAACTTGTAGAACAAATAATAGTCAAAGAGAACTTAGATTGCTCTCTTTCTTTCTTTCTTTTTTCTTTCTCTTTCCCTCTTTCTTCCTTTCTTCCTTTCCTTGGTGATTTGTTAAGGACATGATTCCTTCCTTCCTTCCTTCCTTCCATTTCTTTATTTCTTTATTATTTCTTCTTTCCAATGACTGTTAAGGACATGATGCAGCCCAACTAAACTAGAATAAGAAATTAAGCAGAACACTTATCTTTAAATAATTAAAACTGAGAAGTTTATATAATTATGTTTAATTTCCATTTCAAAGAATCTGTGATATTTATTACAAAGAAAAACAATGAAATTAAAACTTTAGGGATTAATATAATCATGTCCTTCATTTTATAAGTCTTAATTTCTAGAAAGCTTACATTGTTCAAAGTTACTCAGCAAAGTAATTAAAAGTTTACTGTAAAAGACCTCTAGTTTTATTGTATAACATTTGAACAATATTTGTTAAGCCAGGGGTTACCAATCCCATCCAATTATAAATGTTTCAACATGGACACATTATTTAACTTCTTAAATATTGTTTTCCTCATCTATGAAATATGGGTAGCAATGCCAGCTTCACAATGTTCTCTTAAAAGTTATAGTACCTGGCACCTATGAACACATCAGAATAAACGCTCCACATATGTCTTATTTTCACTGTTTTTATATTGAATTCTTTGTAATCAATATTTAATTTTGACATAGTACATTAATTTCTGGGAATATCTAATTATCTCACAAATTTCTAAATGGCAAAATCAGAAGAAGTCATGGAAGATTCTTGAATGAGTATAGGAATACAATAGAAAGAAAGAACCACCTTATATAATCTATAGTTGTCTTTCTGAAAGTGATCAAAGCTAAATACTAAGTTTCTTCAAAACAATATATGCTTAGCATCTTTTCTCATTATGCATGAAACCTTTAGAACATAAAGAAACCTGAAGGCAAAAATTATGCTGTATTATGTAACACCCATTCTGATATTCCTTGAAAATTGAGTATTCTAACAAGCCGCTCCTAACTTATGAGAAATTAGTAGTTTCTAGAAATCCCAAATCACATAGGAGTCAGTTATTTTTCTCAGGTCCTATAAATAGTTGAAATAGTGACATTTTTGCAGCACTACCTACTTAATATCATTATTCAGTTATTCTAATGGGTGAAGGGGTGTACTCGGAAAGAGAAAACTTTCTTATTACAACAGTCCTAAGATTGAAATACATTTTATTGCTTAGTGAAAATCAAACATTAAAACTTGAATAGAAACCTAGCATAGGCTGTGTATTAGTTTACTCTGGCTGCCATAACAAAATGCCCAAAGCTAGGTGGCTTACCCAATGAAATCTGTTTTGTCACAGTTCTGGAGACCAGAAGTCCCAGATCAATGTGCCTGCGGATTCAGTTTCTGGAGGCCTCCCTTCCCAGCTTGCAGATAGTTGCCTTTTCATTGAGTCTTCATATGGCTTTCCTCTCTGCACAGGGAAGAGGGCTCCTGTGCTTCTTCCTCTTCCTACGAAGGCATCAATCCTATGGAATTAGGTCCATACCCTTATCACATCATTTAACCATAATTACCACTCTACAGCTTTCTATCAGTAAATAAAGTCACATTTGGGCTTAGGATTTCAAAATGAATTTGGGGGGGATGCAGTTCAGTCCATAATAGCCTCTGATATTATAGAATTCAGCTTATTTTTCTACTGACCCTCAGAATGCCACTCCTTGCCACATTGGTTTCTCTTTCTTCGTGACCACCAGTTTCCCTGATCACTGGGCCTTCATTTCTTCCTCTACTCAGTGCCCCTCTTGCTTCTTTAAGTCTTGCATATTGCCAAATAGCTGTCATTTATTTTGTCCTTCCTCTCTGCTTCTGTGTTGAAGCAGTTTGTCACTCTGCTTCTCTCTTTACCTGATCCATGCCCTGTGCCTGGTATTAAGTTTTCATGGTAACTTCTTCTCTGTATTCAGTATCTTTTATTTTATGGACTCTATCTACTATGTGCATTTCTGTGTTTCCTGAATTCTCTGCTTCCCTGCTACCTAGGAAAATCTACATTTACATATTTACATATTCCGAAGATTGGCTTTATTTGGGTTTACTTTGGACTTTGATCCAAACACCCATGGCCAAGCTACCAGCAACACCTGGGGCAAAATCTTGCCACTTATGAGGAAAGATTCTTGATAGACCCTCACAGAATGTTGGAGTATTTTTCAGAACAATTTAAGAACCATAGCAATAAACTCTGAAGATTATTTTTGCCTGATTTTTCCATTTTTGACCATTTTATCCCAATTAGGCATATCCATTTATCATATCCATTACATATGATGTTGTTCTAAGTTAGAAAAAAGGATAGTGTTTTAAAGACCACCAACTCTTTATTCTATGGCAGAGAACACAGAAGCTCAGAGGAAGAGCGGCCTGTCTTGCGCTACACTGTGAAGTACTAGGTAGAGCTGGGGATCAATATTAGGTTTCCTACCTGTTCAGCATCCTGCTTTATAATCTGTTACATGTGGACTTTGGAAGTTATAAATGTAAGGGTCTTATCCTTTATCCTTATAAATCTTGAATTAACAAGTTTTGCAGAAATCATTTGTTCTCAGCTACAAACATATTTTCAAAATCTTTCTAAAACAACAGCAATAAAAATATCCTTTTAAGACATACATTTAAAATTCATTAACTTAGAGCCTACTTCCCCAACTTTACACCATGATAAGGTCAAAGTGAGATAGGTTTAAAAGTAAATCTGATTAAGTTACTCCACTTAAAGTGTTCCAATGACTTTATTCTTTTCTGAGAAAATTTTGAATTTCTTTTTGAAGCATTTAACTTTTCCCCCAAACTCGTCCCATTTACCTTTTTTAGCTACATTTTGTGTTGGTTGAGGAAAGGTGGCTACCCTGTAAGAACGCTGAAAATGTTCGTACTTATCCAAGGCCTCATTTATTCTGCTTTCTCTTCTGATTCTTCCTCTAATTAAATTGTTCCTACGAACATTGCTCTAATTACTGATTTACATATATTTAGTCTACATGTAAATTAGTCTGTGTGCCTCAGAAACTCAGGATGGGCAGCACATTTGTAGTGATGGTTTGCAAAGAACTAAGTTAAGAGCAAAAATTTCCCTGAGGCCAGGATGTTGGGGTAAGCAGTACAGTGAAAGGTTGGCAGAGGTTACCTGGGGTCCCCTGGGAAGGTATGGCTACCAAAGCCCTAAAACTTTTTACTGGGAATTGAACCCAGGAGCATTCTACCTCTGAGCTATACCCCCAGCCCTATTTTATTTTTTACTTGGAAACAGGGTCTCACTAAGTTATGAAGGGCCTCACTATAAATTGCTCAGAGCCAGGCATGGTGGCGCACACTTGTAATCCTAGTACTTGGGAGGCTGAGACAGGACAAGGACAGCCTCAGCAATTTAGTGAGGCTCTCAGCACCCTAATGAGACCCTGTTTCCAAATAAATAAAATCATCTAGGGGTGTAGCTCGAAGGTAGAATGCCTCTGGGTTCAATTCCCAGTACAATAAATAAATAAATAAATAAATAAATAAATAAATAAATTGCTGAGGCTGGCTGCAAACTTATGATCCTCTTATTTCTGCCTACCAAATACTGGGATTACAGGCATGTACCACCATGCCCAGCCATGAAGCACATTTTAATAATGAATTAAAGAGATAAAATATAAAAACAAGTTTTAAGTTTAGAAATGATGATGGCAAATCAATAAAAAAGAACCAGATTTCCTTTTACCTAATCTAATTGTTATTGTTAAGGTAGTTTATGAAGTGAAATTTATTTAAAACAAATAACAAAATATAACCATCCAAATAAACTAGAGAAGTGATTAAACTAGCAACATCCTTGAAACCAGGCTCTTTACATTCAGTTAAAATCTTAATATATCTATCTGTAAAATATATATATATATATATATATATATATATATATATATTTCCTGTTTCTTTACTTGAGATATTTTCAATAAAATTAATTTGTATATTTTCTGATGGCTTGATCTTTGATTTGTATGCACTTTGCTGCCTACCCAAACATTATATTTCAAAATTATCTCATATATAGTTATAGTACTTCCATTACAGAAAAATAATGTTGACCATATCTTGTTTTGAATCTAGACTGTTGATATCTTATAAGAACTTTTCAACTAGTCTGGTCAAGACTGTAAAGGAGACTGGATTGCAGAAGACAGATAGCAAGCCTATTGAGGCCAAGGAAAAGAGCATCAGTTACAAAATGCATGAGTTTAAGTGATGACATCGTCTGGAGAGAAGAAAGTCAAAAAATTAAATCAGAAGCCAATGATAAGTTATGTTATAAAATGCCCTGCAGTCAGTTTAGAAATGTAAAATACACAGGCATTTAAAAATTGTTAACTTAATCATTCTTTACTGAGATAATACTTTCACTGATACAAGCTTTATACTGATTCGTTATATTCTCTAACTTGTATTTTTTATCTAATAATATGGTTACACTTGAATTTGTTCTCTTTTAGCTTTCCTGAATTTATTAAGGAAATGTAGTTATTGAAGTGACACTAACACTTTTCATTATGAAAGTGATAGTTTTTTTTTAGATGGGGTGTAAATTTGTCTAAATGGTAATAGCCCTTAATTGACTGCTACTCCTACAAAAGAGGAAATTTCATTATTTTCTTCCCTAGAGAAGAAACACCAAATGTTTAAATTAAAAGCTTTTAAATTAATAATGCATGTATACTGTTGGCAGATTTCTAATAAAGTTTTTTACTTATTGTAATTGTCAACAATTTTACTTTTAAAATAATTAATATTAGTTGCATATAAATGTATATGTGTCTATGTCTATGAGTGTATGTGTATATGTATATATAAATTTAATCATATATATAAATTTAAACATATATATACATATATATGTATATATGTCTTAGCATTCTTATGGCTATGTTCAAAACAACTGACTACACCACTTAGAGGAAGGAAGATTTATTTGCTAATCATGGTTTGGAAATTTTGAATTCAGTTCATGTGAGGCCGGGGACCAGGTATCTCAGGACATGGCAGTGGGAAGCGGAGAGAGGGAGAGCACAAGGATTAGCTCACACATCCTGGAGGCCAGAAGCAAGAGAGCAAGTGAGGGGAGGAGGAACCATATATAATCCCCAAGGCCACTGCCCCAGGGACCCACCTTCTCCAGCCATACCCTACCAGCCCAGGCCACCACCCAGATAAATCCATTATAATGGATTTATCCACTGCTGGGATTACAACCCTCATGACTCAGTAAATTTGTGCTTGGTGGAGATGCTACCAAAGGCTTCGTAGATCAAGTCTGCCAATTGTACACAATGGTGACAGGGTTTGTTTTATACTTGAGATGATTGCTGATAAGCAATTTTATCTTTTTCCTGATTTTGTCTATTTGCCTCATAAGCTACATACTGCATGGTAATTCTTTTCTAGCTTACAAACAGGGCCAAATGAATAAGTGAAGGCTGGGTGGGTTCAGAGATCATCCAGTGTGTGGAAGCAACATTCACAGTGGCCTCATAGCATCAGATCTCATGACTCATTCAATGCAATGAGAAAGGACCAATGATGCTGGTGCTCAGAGTCACAGAATAGTACCACTGGATGAAGTTGGTAAGGAAGTTGGGAAAAATACTTTGGGAGATGATGTTGGCCATATAAATAGTTGCATCATAATCATAAGAGCTAAGGAGCTGAAAGGTGAGAATAAATTTGAATTTGTAAAATACTTTTTAGGTACAGCGTAGAGAAGATTTTGAAGGGATATACATGCATATGCCAGGTATATGCATAACACGTCAACAGAGCTCAAAAGATTTAATTATCTATAACATATAATTCTTAAGATGAATCTGGTGCATCCGAATATCATATCATTTAGATTAATCTGAACTGTATTTTTTATGAAAATTTTCCTTTCAGAGAAAAGAATGGTCAGGCATAGTATTTGGATTAGTGAGTCTGCTTGGTAAAGGCATTCTGAATATCAGTCTAGAATGCACATTAGGTCAGATATTTTAAAGTCATCTATTCTAAAAAAGGGCCACTCAAAGAGAAATTTATGCGCAAGCATCTCTACTGTAGCATATACATTTAATGTAAAAAACCTGGAAATAAGTCTGTGAAACTAAGAGAAAAATAAATGGCAGAAAAGACTAATAGGTGATGATTAAATATGTATAGAGTGATTAATAGGCATTCACTTAAAATTATACTTTCAACATAGGACATTAGCTTAACATAATTTTGAAATAAAACATACGATTAGATTTAAGTATACTAATATTGATATTACATTTAGATGGAGGGAATTTCCTCCCTAGTCCTTGAAAACAAAATTTCAAAAACACTGAAAGTCTATTGGTTATCAATGAGAAGGATATAACCAATTGGTATGGCATCTTGAATCCATATATTGTTAAAAATATGTGAAATATCTAGAGAAGATGATTGGGAATGTTAAGAAAATGAGATGGCTGATTTAGATGACTTCACATGGTTAAGACATAATTCTCTTTTGCGGGTATTTGCAAAGCTTAGAGAGAACACTGCTTTAACTCATTCTCACCTACAAGAATGTAACTCCACTCCCAGGTGGTCCAATTGACCACAGCTAATTGGTTGACATCTAAGAAAAGACAATCAGAATTTCAGACCACAGCAGCCTGTCTTTGCTGCCAAGTAGGCTGAGGAGAGAATTCCAGTTGAAACTTTGAAATGAATGAAATTCATGTAGAGAAAGACGCTGTTTGGTTTCTTGTAAGTTTTCACTTATTGGCTCCAGGTACTTCCTGCCAGGTGCCTGCCTCAGGTTGTATTAAATGTACATGTATTTCTATAACAAATTCTACTTTCAGCAGCTCTTTAAAGATGCATGAGGGTAATAGGGAATAGACCTGCTTTATTTGCTCCCAAGATCACAACAAAAGACAAATGATGGATTTTTTAGAACATCAGGTATTGAAATATTTAGATTTTTTTCTCTTAGGCAAACAAAACTTTTCAACAGAATTGTGAGCTTTCCCATCACCAGCAATGCTCAACCAGAGGCAATGTGACCTATTGACAGGGAAGTCAGTGGACTTCTTTGTTAAATAGGAGGATGGCCTGGAACTCTCTTCCAACATGACAATTGAAGAACAGAATAAAAAACCAAATGAATCTGTTAAGACTTTTTTGCGTTAACAGTGCATAAGTATTTAATATTTTTAACATTGCTGATGAGTCACATGGCATAGATAATGCTAGTGTAAAATATTTTCAAGAGGACAAGAGGATACTTTTTAAGCTCATTTTAGAAATGAATTTTATAATTAACTTTTAAACATCACATTGCATTGCAGGTCATGCAACTCCACTTAAGAGATAAACGAATAGAAGGAAATGGTAGCAGAATGGATGTTACACAAGAATTTAAGTCCCAGGGAAACCCTTTAGGCTGATAAAGAAAAGCAGTTTCTGAAAATGGATAATTAATTTTAGAAATTTGTTAATCCCTATTGTAAAAATGGTAATATTAAAATGGTTAAATTAGAAACCATATTTAGTAATAATAAATGCCAAATGCCAATCCTATTCTTTGGTAGGCATTGTAGAAAACATCTTATTTATGTATCATAATCTCTTAAATAGGTATTAGCATCCAAGTTTTAAAGATAGGGAAACTAAGTCTCAAAAAATTAAGTTTTTTTGATTAATAACACATAGATATAACAAGAATGTATACTCTGGTCAAGTTGGATCAATATGCATCATGGCTAGCTGCTCTAACCAATGACCTGGATATATTAGTAGATAAAAATGATATTTCACAGCTCCATGTGATTTTGGTGGAATAGCGGAGATGTATGGTCAAGAGATACTCAGGAAACTATGCTTTTTTCATCTAGTAGCTTCCCTGACCAACCCTAAGGTATTGGAGTTTTGCTAGATTTTCTGTGTTGAGTTAATGAATGTTAGAAAACCTGGATTGCATGCCACCTAACAGTAAGAGTCGGGGACTGACTTTAGTACACCTGATTAACACAACTCAACTATTCATATGAACATTTTATTTTTGGATCACTCCTGACCACCTACATGTACTGGGTTGTAAGTAGTCAGATCTTAGAAAAAAAAAAAACAGGGAGAAAGGCAATTATTTGGTCTGATGCACAGAAAATGAAGCGGATATACTCAGCTAATGAGGCTTTCCAAAAACCAGACCAGAATACCAATCATTCAAGATTCTTACAGTTACAGAATGGAGCTCTTCTGTGGTTTAGATCTCAAAGTCCCTCAAAGGCTTAAAGCCTCAAAGGCTTGGTCCCCAGTTGATGGTGCTACTGGGAGGTGGTGAACCTTTAAGAGATAGAGCCTAACAGAAGGAAGTTATATCATTGGGTGCATAACCTTGAAGGGTCTGTAGTGACTCCAGCCCCTTTCTCGCACTCTCTTTTCTTCCTGACCATGATATGGTGAGCAATCTCATCTGCTGCGCACTTCTGACATGATAGACTATGTTGCCATAGGCCATGCAAAGTAGCCAAGTGGCCATGTACTGCAACCTCTGAAACCTTGAGCTCATATAAATGTTTCTTCATTTTAAGTTGATTATCTCTGGCATTTCGTAAAAGTTATGCTGATGAGGCTTCACATGGAAATGACGACTCTACTGGGAATTGGGCTAGAGGCCACTTAATATTATATTATGGAAAGAATGTGTCTACATTTTGTCTGTGCCCTGAAACTTTGTTGGAAGCTGAATTAAAGGTGACTGACTAGTTTATCAGGTGGAGGAAGTTTCAAGGTAGCATAGCATTCAGACAGTGGAATGGGTATATTGACTCTTTTTATCCAGATTTACAGTGAGAATTTGGAATAAAAGCAAAGCAGAAAGGTTTAAAACACATTCTTTGAGGTGGAGAATCCATTGATGCTTCTTGCTTTTTCTCTACCTTTATGCCTTCTGGCTTCTTTCCTACATCTTTATTCTGATGCTGTTTTCTTTTGTTTGCATTTTATACCTATTGCTTCTTTCTTTTTTATACCTATTGCTTCTTTCTTTATTGGCTTTTCAGAATATTCTTCCTGTAAGCAGTGTGAGAATTTATTCCATCTTTTCTCTCTTGTTTCTTTTACCTTCTGCATCATCTCTTTCTTCTTTAAAACCAAATGTTGTCCTAACTCCTGCTTTAGATAATTTTGTCACTTTCAATTTCTCTCTCTCTTTTTTTATTTCTTTGACTATTTTCTTGGCTGGTCATTCCTTCTGTCCTTTGGAATCTTTTTAAAGCTGCTTTTTAGATAGTTTTTCTCTTGACCTTTTCTCTTTCTTTCTTTTATTTTTTTAGGTTATAAACATAATACCTTTTTTATTCCAAAAATTTTTAATTTTGTCTTTCACTTTTCTTTTTTATACTAATATTGGTGCATCGTAAATTAAACATCATAATGAGGTATAGAGTGATAGGAATATACATGCACACAGCACTTGGTGTGTTTCCTCCACTAACCATGTCACTCTCTGAAAGACAGGCAGACATTTGGGTCTGCCTTTGATACTAGAATGTTGACTAGTACAGTCACAGTTCTTCCCCCTTTTGAACTCACTTTTCCTTTACAGTTTCTGTGCCTGATTTCACTGCTACTACTTTCTCAGATTCTACTTGTTTTTCTGCCTCTCTCTACTGGATGCTTTTGAAGTGGGTCTGTCAATTATTCCATTCACATTCTTGTTGCTGGCTTTTGCTTTATGGTTAGCATCTTCCTTTGAATCACCAGTTTTTATCTCTTCAACTGCAACATCAGATGATTCATTTGATTGTTTTGTTAATGCTTGTTGACTTGAGAACTTTCATTTTTGAATTATCTTTTTCCCATACATTTTAATTAAAGAATATTCATTTTTTTGGCTTTCTGTACGTTTCCTTTTTCTGAGCAAGGAAATACATCTCTTGTTCCTGAAAGAGTAGTCTCATGAATGGCATAAAAGAAACTGGGAATTTTTTTGTGTGGATGACTTTACACCTCCATCAGGAACATCTACCCAAGCTGACTAAGAATAATAGATTTTCATCTCAGTGAAGAGGGGATCTCCAACTTCGATGTTGTGAGTGACATTTTAGTGGCAGTGCCAGGAGTCTAAGCTCTAGGAGGGAGCTGTGGAGATGGAGATAGTGAGGAAATAAAGGTTTCTAGGCAGGCGTGAGCAGAGATAGCAAGTTGGGCTGTGATCTTGGGTCTTCAGGACTCAGAATATTGCAATTTATTTGTTAAGTTGTTGACATTCTTATGACTTCACTTTATGTACAGATGATGCACCAGCAATGCATGGTCCCAAATTTCCACATAGCCAGTAAGTCCCTCTGTCCTCACCTCAGCCACCCACTTCAAGATATAAACTAGACCTCTTGGTACCAATAACTATATTACTTTTCAAAATCTCAATTTCAAGTGTCCCATTCTCTAATTATAAACACTTCATTTTCTATCTCAGGCTCTTCTATTCTCCCAATTCTAACAATTGCTTTGACTCTTTCCTACAGTTGAGCTGACCATCTTTGGATTGTCTCCATTCTCTGCCATACCCTCACTTCCTTCTTTAACAGCTTCCCCTCTCTTAAACCATCCTGAGCTGTCTTTTCCCTCTTTCCCTGCATTGAAGTCATTCAATTCTTCACCGACATGATGGCTGCATTGAAGACTCTCGATAAGAAAAGCACAGACCTCTGTTGGTTGTCCTCTTATTAAATTCAATAGAAAGTCCACATGTGTCTTCAGGGCTACTAGGCAATTCTCTTCACTTGGCTGGGTGATCCTACCTTCTCTGTCTGTACTCAGCTGATGCTCTTGTTCTGTCCCTCACTGTAAAGATAGAAATGAACAGAGGAAGATTTCCATTCTTTCACCAATACTTCTACTTTGGACTTTTACCCATAGCCTCTTGCTGTCCTCTCCTCTGTTATGACAGGTGAGAAGAGGCCACGTGATTCTATCATATTTCCTCTACTCTAACGCTTCCCTCCTGTGACTGCCAACTTCTCTCTTGAATCATCACTTTCCTCCTCCTAACATTGCTGCTCATTGAACCAGCATTCAGATAACCCATCAGAAGCCTCACTTTAAAGTCATTTTCTCTTCCCAAATTTCCTTTGATATCAACCCATTTCATAAATTACTTGAAAGCTACCTATATTTTTTCTTCTCAATTCCCATTCTGAAAAATCTTTTGAATGTCAGTGTTGATCATACCAATCATTCATTTGAAATCACTCTTAATTCAAGGTCATAAAGGACCTCTACTTTTTGATATTAGCGATTCTATCAGGTGTAATGTGATATCTTCTTGTATTTTTAATTTGTATTTCTTTGATGCTTAGTGATATTGATCATATATCTTATGTCCATTTGGATGGACATATGGATGTCTTCTTTTGGGAAAGATAACAGACATTGGTGAGGAGATGGAGAAAAGGGAACCCTTGCACATTCTTGATGGGTTGTAGCTAATATGGCCATTTTAGAAAACAGTACAGAGCCTCCTCAAAGAACTACAAATAGAATTACTGTATGATCCAGCAATCACACTTATGGGCATGTATACAAAGGAACTGAAATCAGTATATGTTCTAGAGATATATACATACCCATGTCCATTGCAGCACTATTCACAATAAGGAATTTATGGAATTAGTCTAAGTGCCCATCAACTGATGAATGAATAAAGAAAATGGTACATATGTTCTTCTTTTTTTTGTTTCACTACCCTCCTTCCAATACTCCTCAGTTGGTTCCTCCTCAACTTTTCTATCTCTAAATGTTTAAGTATACCAGTACTCAGTCCTGAGACCCCTTCTTATCTATACTTACTCCCTAAGAAATCCCATCTAAATCATTCCATATATTTACTACCTCTGTGTTTTTTCGTTCCACAATTCTGTCTTTAAGTCCAGTTGATACCTTGAATGACTTATCTTACTCTTTTCTTGGCAAGTGCATCTCCATGAAAATGCACATTCCAGAAATTGAGTTTATCTTTAATACCCCTCTTTCACTTTCTCTATAAAATTCATGAGCAAATCATGTTTGCTGTATGTTAATTACATCCTGACTCTTGTTTTTGTTGTTGTTTAAATCATCTCTTCATAGCACACTAGTACAAATCTCCAAATCCCCTTTGTGTAATCTACATTGAATGGGTTCTTTTTCATTCTTCTTGCTAATGGCCTGTTCTCCATTGTTACTAAATGAACCATTGGAAATGTACATCAGACTTTTTTAGGTTGAATATTTAGAGACATAATTTTCACAGTATAATCAATCCTTATCCTTAAATTAACGGGAAATATGCCTGGTTTATAGCTTTTTTAGATAATATGTCATTTTTTATCATAAATCTCCATTTCATCTAACTCTATTTAAGGATGTTTCTTTTTAAATTCTTTTGGGTCCATAATTTGTATCAACATTTATAGTGCCAGAAAGAGATTCACCAATTCTATGATTATAGATGATTGGAAACCATGGAATTCATAAAACATTGAATGTGAGCTTATTCAACAACTCACATTTCAGACTAATTAGCTGATTAGCATTTAACAATCAAATCCCGTGTGTCTTCCCTTTTCTTCACCTATTGTTATCATTTATTCTTGATTATTTTATAGCTGAACACTCTGTTCTTGCCTTCTGCATAACTTATTTCCTCCATTTTTCCTTTTTTCTCTTTCTTAATAACTTTCCTCTCAGTGAGATAGGCTCTTTCCTCTTCAGAGAACAACGTGCATCTCACCAATTAGTGCTCATGGCTCTGAAGAAAGGCATGAATTTAGTTATCAATGCTGCTGCAAGGTTCAGAAATTGGGTGCAGTCTCTATATAATTTCCAGTAAGTAAAAGGGGAGGGTTTTCTTCACTAGAAGTCATTTGAAAACATCATTTTCTTTTCTTACATGTGGGTATTAATGTGAAATTGCATAAGGATTGGAAATACAAAAGAACATTTTATCTGCAAATGTGATGTCAGACAGATTTCGATTTGCTGGGATGAACCAGAGTTTGGTTTGATGGGATGATGTCAAACAGAGTTTGGTTTGGCATCACAGGCAGAAATATTCAAGTATATGCATAGATTATAGTGAGGCAATATGTAACTTAATGAAACAGATAAATGATTTGGAAACTTAAATAATAGTTTATTATTTGCCACACCTCAGTACAAAGTAACAGTTTAAACAAAACAACCTTATGCCTGACTGGATATTGTACTACTATAAATATTGTATTTATACAAATGGTTTGGATATAAGTAATCAACATGTATTTATTCTATGCATTATATTCTACAAAAATATTATCCTCTGGTTAAATGTCTCTGTCCTGTTTTTTTTTTTTTAATTTTTTTCTTCAATGTGATTTCAGATGCAAAAGTGCCTCATCTGGATAGAGTTAATTGGCTGGCTGGATTAGTCACTTTCTGCTCATTTCATATTATTGTGCATACAATATTTAAAAGAGCATAGCTAAATCTAGGCATGATTAACTATCTGGAAATTCTACAAACACAGCACATTTGACTTATCTAAGTGGAAATGCTCCTTTGTTTTTCATCAAGATAATTTGGCCAGTCATTAGCAAACTAAAAACGCTACAGTAGAAGATGTTGTCAATGTGAATTAACTGAAATCTTTATGTTTTGGGTAATATCTGAATGTGATCTCCTCTAAAGGGACTCATTTCTTATATACCATCTCCTTTTATTTTTTTACCTTTTTCTTACCTTTCATCCCACCACAGCAACAATTACAGAAATTCTTCAAGGATGTATTGACTCTGTACTGAGATTTGTGTAACATTCAATGATATAAGACTCAGTCAGGAGTAGGGAGTACGTGTAGGAAGCAGGGACAGAAAGAAATCACAAGAGTGGAGGTGCTTCTTCAGGAATCAGTGGGCCTTTCAATGGAGACCTTAATGGGAAACAGAGGTCTCAGTTCCCTAAAAAGCCACAAAGTAGGCTTCCTCCACAGTCATAAAAGTCACGACTGTTCTTTAGCTATCTTGGCACGGTGTTTGGCCCCCTTCTTAGTAGGACTCTGGGACTATCATATATATTCAATGTAATCTATTTAAATGAAAACTGAGAAATGAGTGAAAATGCTTAAATGGAGCAAGGTTAGTACCAATTATTTACTGGTCTACTTTGGGTCAAATACAATCCATAAGAACCCTAAGCCTTAGTATTCATACATGAAAACTGAATTACTAATTCAGGCGGGAAGGTTTGATGTCAAGTATCTTTGACTGTCTCTATTATGATATTGTTTAAAAAATGATGAACTGCCAATTAGGAGAAAGATAGATGTCTTTATGTATCTCAGGCTAATGAGACCATCTGTCTTATGAAACTTTAACTGTCACTAAGAAAGGAAAACTACTTGACAACTATTTATTTAGGCATAAAAGGGCAGTGAGTATTTGGGAGCTAAATGTTCTTATACTTTAAAGAATTCTGACACAGACAACAGGGAATGATTATAACTATTGTAAAATATTGGAGCTGTCATTTGCAGGAAAGTGGATGGAACTGGAGGATATTATGCTGAGATTAGTCAGTCACAAAAAAGTGAAAGTTCAGATGTTTTACCTCATCTGTGGAAGCTAGGGGGAAATTTGGTAAATCTTGAAGAGGTTTAGGTAAATATTGAAGTTCATGCAATTGAAAAATATTTAACGAATCAACACTGTGATTTACTGAAAACTATTTGTAACATGAATTACCAACTTTATTTTTGTTTTTTGGTACTGAAGATTGAGCCCAGGGGTATTCTACCTCCAAGTTACATCCCCAGCCCTTTTTATTTTTATTTTGAAACAGGGTCTCACTAAGTTGCTGAAGCTGGTCGAAAACCTGTGATCCTCCTGTCTCAGCCTCCCAAGTGCTGAGATTACAGGTGTGCCACCATGCCCAGCTGAATTACCAATGTGGTTGGTCTATAGCTTGGAGCAGATTTCAAAACAAAAACCTCTACCTTCTGGAAGGTACCTTCATGGCCACCGCTGGATTATCTGATTTGTTGGTTCATCTCTCCTGGGGAGAGGTTGGCCACTGTGAACACAGTGTCACTTCTGAGGCCATCATACACGTGTGTTGATATTTTATTAATTAGTTGTTGCATTCAAAGGATACTCCTGTTTAATTCACATGGGGCAAAAGATTTCATCAACACATTATGTGAACATGAAAGCAGAGTCCGTGCGCACATTAAGATTTGATGTCTTCCGTAGATAGTATGGTCATGGAAAGTTCCAGGCTGGTCCTGACTGTTCTGTCAACCCATAGAAAGATTCTGATTATATTTGCCTGCCGGGTGACAGGACCTGTAGGGCTTTCCTAGGCTGGGTGTCCAAGGACCAGGGACTCCATGCCGCTCTGCTCAGGAGCCCCCACTAGAAACGGTTTCTGATTCTGTTCCTAAGTAGTCCTTTTAGGAGCTGGCTGTCCTTTGTCCACCTTCCAGGAGGTCGACCTTCTAATGTATGCACAATGGGATTCCTCTGACCTCAAGACCAAAGACTGAAGTCAGCAGGGCTGCTCTGGCCCTGTGGTGTACATGGGTGTCAATGCGCGATCCCTCTAACTCATGCCATCGTGGGGATTAAACATTATTGCTATCACCCTTGGAAATAAATCTCTGTAGGATAAGCTCCCTTAAGACATCTGTTTGTTCTTTACCATCACAATAACCACTGTGTCCAGCACCCTTCACCCTGCGGGGCGACGTTAACATTGGCACAAAGCACCTGATGGTAGGAATCAGGAGGCATGACCACTTCTACTGTCTGGGGCAGAAGGTAACAGAGCAGCATGTCTGCCAGCCTGTGCCTTAAAGGAAATCGTCATTAATCATGTGTGGTTCACAAATGTTCTTTAAAAAAAATTCAACCCAACTTTCTAGAAAAGTCCAGCCACCACGAGTGGCTTCAGCTTCGCATCACTAGTCTTGTATAAAAGAAAATCAAAGTGTTACAATTTGTTTACACTGTGCTTTCTAAATAAACTCTTTTTAAAAAGACAAAAAAGGGACTCCAGACAAAGGGGGAGAAACCCTAATGGAGTGATGGGGGTGGTTAAGGGAAGTAGGTGGAGGGCAGATTTGATGAAGGAAACACTCCGGTAGTCATGATGTACATACACAAAACTGCCAATGCCAATCTCAGTGCTGTGCACAGGGAGGGCGAGGGAGTGGGGTGGGATTTGGGGTTGGGGGAAGGCTTACCAAATGTTGTGTGCATGTATGTCTCTATCGCTCTAAACTTTATATGTTGTATGATTACAATGCACCAATAAAAAAAATACCGGAACTGAACTGAGGTCAGCATCTACAATGTTCTGACTAAACGAGCATGTTTGGGGACCTTATAGAGTGTCTGGAATGTATTAATGTCAGGAGGAAAGACAAAGGAGACTTTGTTAAAAACCCAGTGTAAGGTATCAGATGATGGAAGTATTTAATTTAAAGCTTCTAGGCAATTTATTTGAAGATTTAACCAGGGGAATGATGGGTAGATAAAGGAAAACTCTCTTAGAAAGTGTGGAATTTCTAGGCCATTCTCCTGTAAAAGGTAAAGTTCCATGGAGTCCCTGTGGTGCACAGCTAGTCAGTGTAAGGTAATTTGCACCTTAAAGATATTTCCTTATATCTTTTTTTTTTTTTTGCATCTCGTTTTCTATCAGTTCCTATTGGAAGCAAGATATCCTATTAGATGTTTGACCAAAATATTTTGTGCAATAGAGCAGGGCCTAAAAACAAGGTCAGGTATCTCTGAGGCTATATGATCTTTCTACCACACTACACAAACAGGATATTCTTCATAATCTGTCCTTCTGCAGGAATGAAATGGTTCCCTTGTCCCCCAGTTAAATATGTACTGCAACTTATTTGAGCATCAAATGTGGAAACTTCATGGGCTGCTGGCTTAATTGAAAGAATGCTGAACATGCTTTGCTGGTCTCCAAACAGCATGAGAGCACTCCTCAGCAGTCTAGAAACAACTGAGCCCTGAGCAGATGAGCTTTCCTCTGAGAAGAATGCAGAGGTAGCAAAAAGGACCGACAATGTGCTCTTTTCTATGAGGTTGTGGTAGAACATTTGCCTAATCTCCCCAGAAATGACTAGTGTTCATGCAAATAATGTTCTTCCTCTATTTAGAAATGACTATGATTAAAAAGAACTAATATTTAAAAAATTGGTAAATCTTGGAGAGGTTTAGGTAAATATTATTGAAGTTCATGCAATTGAAAAATATTTAAGCCAGGCGTGGTGGTGCACACTTGTAATACCAATACTTGGGAGGCTGAGACAGGAGGATCGCGGGTTCACAGCCAGCCTCAGCTACTTAGTGAGGCCCTCTGCAACCTAGTGAGACCCTGCTTCAAAATAAAGAATAAAAAATAGAATAGGGCTAGGGGTGTAGCTCTGAAGTAGAATTCACTTGGGTTCAATCCCCAGTACCACCAAAAAAAGAAAGAAAAATATTTAATGAGGAATCTCCACACTGATCTCCACAGTGGTTGAACTAGTTTGCAATCCCACCAACAGTGTAGAAGAGTCCCAATTTCCCCACATCCTCGCCAACATTTGTTGTTGTTTGACTTCTTAATGCTTGCCATTCTAATTGGGGTCAGATGAAATCTTAGAGTAGTTTTGATTTGCATCTCCCTGATTGCTAATGATGTTGA
>PVJS01020380.1:0-32657 GCA_004027185.1 Glis glis
TATATCACATCTTTTGAATTTGCTGGTGCTTGCTTTGTGACCCAGTATGTGGTCTATTTTGGAGAATGTTCCGTGGGCAGCTGAGAAAAATGTGTATTCAGGTGTTGTTGGCTGAAATAATCTGTATGTGTCTATTAGATCCATTTGGTCTATAGTTTTCTTTAGGTGTGAGCAATCTTTATTCGTCTTTTGTCCGGAGGATCAATCTAGTGGCGTGAGTGGTGTGTTGAAGTCTCCCAATATTATTGTATTTGGGTCTATTTGGGACCTGATGTTCCGAAGACTTTGTTTTATGAATGTGGGTGCGCCCACATTTGGGGCATAAATGTTTACTATTTTTATATCTTCTTTTTGGATTGTTCCTTTTATTAATAAGAAGTGACCCTCTTTGTCTCTTCTGATGTGTTTTAGCTTAAAGTCTGTTTTGTCTGATATAAGTGTTGCTACCCCTGCTTGTTTTCGATCTCCGTTCGCATGGTATATCTTTTTCCATCCTTTTACCTTTAGCATATGAGTATCTTTGGCTAGAAGGAGAGTTTCTTGTAGACAGATTATAGTTGGGTTATGCTTTTTGATTCACATTGCCAGTCTGTGCCTTTTAATTGGGGAGTTGAATCCTTTGACATTCAATGTTATTATAGAGGTATGATTTTTGTTTCCTATCATTTTGAGTTTTATTTTCTATTTGCTGTAGTGAAAAATCTCCTTGTTTAGTTGCCTACCTGGTGGAGTTCACCTCTCCTGTGGTTCTGAAAATTGCTTATTTTTCCTTCTTTGTCGTTTATTTCTTTTAGGATTTTCTCTAGTGTTGGCTTGGTCCTCATGAACTCTTTAAATGTTTGTTTATCATGGAACATTTTTATTTCTCCATCAATTTTAAATGATAGCTTTGCTGGATATTTCAGTCTTCCTTGGAAGTTGTTTTCATCCAGTGTCTGGAGTACTTCGTACCAATCACTCCTGGCATTCCTGACTTGAGTTGAGAAGTCTGGGGTGATTTTTATTGTTTTTCCCTTGTATGTCACCTGTTCTTTTGTTCTTGCTGCTTTTAGGATTCTTTCTTTGATCTCTATTAGTCATTTTAATTATTACGTGGTGAGGGGAGGTCCTTCTTTGGTCCTGTCTTAACAGTGTTCTATATGTCTCCTGTATGTTTATATCCAAATCTTTCTCTATGTTTGGAAAATTCTCTGAAATTATTTGAAGAAATTATTTTGAAGAAGTTTCTTATATCCTTGGTCTGTGCTTCTAAATCTTCTTCAATGCCTCTCATGCTTTGATTAGGACATCTTGCATTGTGCTGTATTTCTTGAATGGCCAGGAAGTGTTGTTGTAATATCTTTTTTTTTTTTTTTTGTGGTACCGGGGATTGAACGCAGGGACGTTCTACCTCCACGCTACGCCCCCGGCCCTATTTTTTATACTTTATTTTGAAACCGGGTTTCACGAAGTTGCGGAGGGCCTCACTAAGGAGAGAAAGAGAGAGACAAGGAGAGAGAGAGAGAGAGAGCTGAGGCTGGCCGCAAACCCAGATCCTTCGGTCTCCGCCTCCCAAAGTAGTGGGATTACAAGCATGCACCACCACGCCCGGCTTGTTGTAATATCTTCTGTAGATCATTGACTGTGTTCTCAGTTTTGAATGAGCTGTCTTCCAGGAGTGATACCCTATTTTCCATATGGTCGAGCCTACTAGAATTGGTTTTATTGCAGTCTTTAATTCGTTTATTGATTCCTTCATTTTGTTCAGAGTTTCTTTCTGATTCTTCCTTAGAGCCTCAACTTCCTCCTTCATCTCCTCTATGCTTTCTTTGAGGCCTTTCATCATTCTGAAGATCAAAATTCGGAATTCTCTGTCTTGCATTTCCTGCAGGTCAGAGTTAGTGATCTCATTTGTTGATGCATTGTGGGTGTTTCTTGTTTCCTCACTGTTCCTCATTCTCGTATTTTCGGTGTTTTCCATTTTGTGTTTCTGTTGCCTCTGCATCATCTTCCTTTCTGTGTATGAGACCTCTTGATGGTTCCTGTAGTCCCAATTGGGTCAGTACGCTGCAGGCTGTGGATCCCTCTTGTCTGGTTGGCTGGGGCATGGTATTGTGTGTGGAGGGGTACACAGGGTCCGGAGCTCGGGTGTTGGCACATGAGGAACACTTCGAGGCGCAGTGTTGGGTGTGGGCACTGAGGCGCGGGTGACAGTGCTGGAAGGTGCCCTGTTTCCGAGGCGCAGGTGCTGGGGTTTGCCCAGGCCCCTAGGGATGCACATGTGTTCAGGTCTCGGGCAATGTCACCAGAGGGTGCCCGGTTTCTGATGCGCTGCGCCGAGGATTTCGAATGGGCCCGTGGGAGGTGCGGGTTCCAGGTATCGGGTAGTGACGCCTAGGGGTGCACAGGCTCTGAGGCGTGGCACAGAGTATCGCGCGTGGGTCCCAGGGGGAAGCATGTGTTCCTAGATCTCAGGTGGCAGTGCTGGGGCATGCCCTGACTCAGAGACAGCCCGGAGAGTCGCACGGGTCTTGGGTGGCAGCACCGGAAGGTATCCGGGCTCTGAAGCATGGCACAGAGGCTCTCGTGGGGGGGAGAGAGGTGCAGGCTCCGGGTCCAAGGCAGGGCACGGAAGGCAGCCCAGGATGTGCAGGAGGTCTCCGGGGTCTGAGGCCGGCGTGGAGGGCCCGGTGACGGTGGGGGGGGGACGCCGAGGCCCGGGGCGGGAGCAGAGGCTGCTGGGGTGACGCTCGAGGATGCCGAGGTCTGGTACCTGGCGCAGAGGCTGCCGAGGTGACGCTGAGGCCTGGGATGGGCACAGAGGCCGCTGAGGTGACGCAGAGGCCTCTCTGCTCTCTATTTCTATGAATTCAATTATTTCAGATGTGTCATAAAAGTAGAATTATGTAGTATTTGTCCATCTGTGTCTGACTTACTTCACTTAGCCTAATGCTTTCTAGATTCATCCATGTTGTCACAACTGGTACGATTTACTTCTTTTTGAAGGATATATAATATTCCGTTGTGTGTATATACTACATTTTCCTTATCCATTCATCTGTCAATAGACATTTAGGTTGTTTCCATATCTTGATTATTGTAAATAATTCTGGAACAAAGAGAACTTTGAACAGATATCTCTTCAATATCCTGATTTTAATACTTTTGAATATGTACCCAAAAAAAGGGGGTAGGAGGGATATCTTAACTGCCATGCTTAGTTGGGTTAGTAAATGGTGGGGACAAGATTCATACCCAGGTCTACTTAAACCCATAGCCAATCCTTTAGCTTCTAAATGTCCTTAGTGTTTATCATTTTTTCCTTCTATGTATTGGGTTAGCTTTTTTCTGGTGTGATGCTCTGCCCTTCACAAAACATATACTTTGAGAGAATTGTCTAGCACCTTTTAAGATGGATAATCTATCCTGGTGGTAGAATTCAATAAGCCACATCTCATCTGTGGCTAGAAAAAAGGATACATAAATTTTTAATTGAATATTATAACCCAATTTGGGATGTTAAAAATATCTTAATGGTAAAACTTTACTTTTAAAATTTGTATTAAGTAATCAATAATTAGAAATGGGTTAGCTGTGGTTCGGTGGCAGACAGGGATGTGTGAACAGAATATGTTTGGTTTCTAAAGAAGGACTAAGCTTGAAACCCAGGACTGGCTAATACTAGGACTCAATAAATAAATGAATACACAGAGAAAGAAGCAGCAAGGCGTGGATTTAGTCAAGGGCAGACATCTGGAAGCTGGATGCTATTTATGGAGAGAAGTAAAAAAGGGATTTTTTTTGGAGCAATATTATACTTTGACTCTTGAACAGTAGATTCAGGGGAGTGGTCTTGAGGTTGGGGTACCAGACAGGTGTTGGTAACAGGTAAGACATAAAAGGCAAAATTAGGAATATATGGTCAGAAAGAGACCAGAGACCAAATTGATTTGATGCTGGGCCATTAAGCACTTGTCTTTTAGGCTTCCTGAATTCACCAGGTCCAGTTTGGAGCATAGGGTGGGGCTGAATTTACAGGTGAGAGCTCACTGCCAGGCAGCTGGCAGGATAGAGGGATGGAGGCATATGTATGTCATTATTTGAGGGGCTATAGTAGAGCAGTTCTGGGTTGGTACCAGAGGCCATGAGACATACTTGGATTTTAGATAAAAAAAATCTTATTTTAAAAATTAGTTCTATCACTTTTGCTGTGTGACCTTAGGTATCTTATTTTTTAATTCTCATTGTTAGTTTAGCAATCAGTAAAATGGAGACAATAATAGCTAATTCGCAATATTGTTGAAAATATTATCAATAATGTATACTAAATTCTTGGTCCATTTTAGGTGCTCCTATACATGAATAGTCAAGGATAGAGAGGATAATTTTCCTGGGAGTGAAATGGACAGAGCAAAAATTAAAGTTGGACAACTATGTTAAAAGGAACCAAGCTGTGCCTTGTACCCAAGGTGAGTGCTGAGTTTACCTCCTGGGCTAGATTCTTTGCTCTGGGATTCCTCATTTACAGTAGATTAGTCCTTGCTCTATGGTCTGGGTAGGATCTGGGTAGTAATATCTGCATGCCTTAGTGTGGATGATTGGTTCAAAAGAAGCATCAGGGGCTAACCTTTGAGGATAGAATTGTAGAATTTTAGAGCTAAAAGGAATCTGATTTAGTACCATCATGGATAGTGGAAGGCTAAGAAGGAAAAGTAACTTACTCAAATTCACCCAGCTAGTCATTGGAATTAAAAGAAGTATAACCTGGTTGTTAACTCTTAGTCTCCTATGTTGGCCTTTCACTTAGTACCACTTAGGTCAAAACTACTTCAAGTTTCAACAACAACAACAACAAAAATAATAATAACAAAATCTACTAGAATAATAATAACTGTTATTACAATATTTATTGTGTGCTTATAATGAACAAGAGACTGTTTAAAGTATTTTGTATTTATATTTCATTAAATCCTCACAACTCTATGAGGTTGGTATTATGATTATCTCCATTTACTGGTGAGGAAGCTGAGGAAACTTGTCCAAAGAACTTGCCCAAAATGATGGAGCCAGGAAGTGGTAGCTCTAGCATGTGGCTCTAGATCCCCTGAGGGAGGATTCAGACCCCTGGGCTATACTGCTTCCTATGCATTTCAGTGGCTGGGAAGAAAATGGCTATATAAGATGGCAGATGACTAGTAGGCATTCAGTTCTGGGGTAGTGGCCTTCTTGCTTTCTTTGCTGTTGTTTCTTTGTCTGTCTGACCTGGAGGGTTACTCTCCACTGCTCTTTAAAATAATTGTGATAATCTTTTCTTGCTACTTGCTAAAGTCTGGATCTTGAATGTTCCCCAAAGACCCATGTGTTGAAGGATTGGATTGGTCTGTAGCCCATGGCACTATTGGGAAGTGGTAGAACCTTTAGGAGGTGGAGTCTAGTGGAAGGAAGTTGGATCACTGGGGGTGTGTCCTAGAAGGGGATATTGGGCCTCTTCTTGTTTCTCTCTTTTCTTCCTAGCCATCATGAGGTGAATAAGCCTTCTACCCCGTGTGCTCCAATCTTGATGTACTATGCTACCACAGATCCAAGTGACAGGGCCAAGTGACCATGGACTAAAACCTCTAAACCATGAACCAAAATAAACCTTTCCTCCTTTCAAGTTGCATTATCTCAGGTATTTTGTCACAGTGAAGGAAAGCTGACTAATATACTTCTTATCTGAGGATCCTGTTCAAGTTACAGTTTAGATCCTCCAGGTTGTGTGTTGCTATTATTTTATACACTAACATACGTCTCTTTATTTCCCATAGTGTTATTGTAGCTAAAGCTTTTGCCGTCAGTGAGGGCCTACCAATATCTTCCAATTAAGAGGATAGTTGAGTGACAACTAACAAACTGATGGCCACCAATCCAAGTTTTTCCTCTGGGTCTTATGTTCAGGGAAAATATCATGAAATATCTATATAGTGAGTTTCCTGAACAGGTAAAAAGAGATTGTTCTAGATGGTGAGAAAAGAAAAAAGAAAACTGAACATGATAACAATAACAGCAGGAAAAGAGGGTAAACAGACATATAAGAAAACCAGATAGTCAATTTCCCAGCATTCCTTGAAGCTAGAGATCATCACATAAACTACTTTTGGTCAATAAGATACAAGAGTAAGTCTGCTTGGGGTATTTGATAAAAGGTATAGGCAGGAGAAGAGAACTTTTCTATCTCTTATTCTCCTTGAACTTGTCCATGATGCCTGGGGTGTGGCTGTCATCTTGGGACTATAAGGAGTAAGCATGAAGATGAAAAGCTAGCATGCAGAGGTTGGTGGAGCCGAAGTACAGAAGGAAACTGAGACCTTGATAACATTTTTGAGCAGCTGAAAACAACACCAACAATAGCCTGTATCTGATCTTCTTGTCACACAAGAAAAATAAAACCCTACTTGTTTACAAAAAAAGTACAGGGATATTTCTTGTCAAAAAAGATAAGAAATTTCTAAGAGATTAGTAAAAAATTAAGGAAATAATGAATAGTCAGAAGGGTAAATAGAAGCTAAAATCTCTGTTTAAAAAGACAATGGGCAGCTAGTGGGAGAATTTGAAGGATGCAGTGAGTTGAATAGCTGGGTTTCATGTTGAACTTGCTTTTGTTCCTATAACTCAAAACTAGATGTCTCAAACAAGCCATTCCTTACCTTTCTAGGGACCAGTCAAAAGCCCAGCAAGACGAGTTCTGTGCACATTGTCTCTGGATTTTCTGCAGGGCACAGTGGGAGCTCTCCACTGCTTTGCTGAGAGACAGATTCTGGCTTAATTTTCAGAAGCTGGCTTTGGATAGTGCTACCCTGTGCATAGCTCTTCCACTGCACACACCGACCTGCATTAGAATGTGCTGTTTTGCACCTGGCGCCTTCTACAAGGCAGAGGACCTGTGTCTAATTTGCATTTGGAACCCCAGAGATTAGCCTAGTGCCTGGCATATAGGTGGCACTCGCATCAGTAGAGTCCTGGCAGATAGCAGATGGTGCATTCAATAATTCAGTTTACTGAAATGACTATTTGCAAAGGTGTGAGCAGGATGTAGGGAGCCAGAAGGTATGGTGCAGCACCTTGAGTTAGCAACAGCAGGGGGCCATTATCACCCAAAGTCTGAAGGGCACATAGGGGAGGGATTGCTGTAACCCCAAAGCACAGACAGCTGTGTGCATAGTGCTACTTTACTCAGGACTGCAGCCTGCTCAAGGCAGCCCAGTAGAGAGGAAACTGGAGAGTCAGCTCTCTGCTCTTGCTCTCCTCCTTCCTTTGATCTCCTGATGGCGCTTCCCAGTGACTGACTCTAACCCGAGGCCAAGGGTGTCCCATTGATGCAGTCTATACAGTTCTGTCTCCTTAGGTACAGAGTTGGGTGGACAGGGTTGAAGAGTGGATATGGAGAGTTGAAAGGAGGATCTCCATCCACCACTCAATAAATATCTGCTGAGTGAGTGACTGGAATGTTCATAAAACATGTTCTCAGAAGAACATGTTATGCTTATGCTGAACATGTTCCTTCTTCCCTCCTTCCTTACCCTCTCTCTTTCTCTTTTGCTTCTTTTTCACTCACTCAATATTTATTACTTGCCATGTGCCATATGCCAAACCAGGGATATAAGAACCATAGGGTCAAGTGTGCTGGTGCATGCCTGTAATCCCAGTACTTGGGAGGCTGAGACAGGAGGATTGCGGGCTCGAGTCCAGCCTCAGCAACTTAGTGGGATCCTGTTTCAAAATAAAAATAGGGCTGGGGGTGTAGCTCAGAGGTAGAATGCTCCTGGGTTCAACCTCCAGTAACACACACACACACACACACACACACACACACACACACACAATGGAGCACAGAAATGTCCATTCTCTGTGCTGCCCCAGCCACATTTCCTGCGAGGCTCCTGAAGGACATATACGTATGGAGAAGGAAGCGATGCACTGCAGAGTGCCACTGCTGGCGGGCGGGGAAGTTGTGCTGGACCACATGGAGGGCCTTTCCTTGCCTCACCAGGAAGACCCAAGTAGCTTAAACCAAAGCAGACCAAAGTTCTTTCCTTTCCACCCATAACTCCAATCCTGAATCTTGGACATAATCATTCTGACTAGAGCAAAAGCTGCGTTGACCTTGATTCTCTCTTCCCTGGCATTCAGCCTGCTCCCTGCTTAGGGATTTTTCTTTCTGTGTTCCTGAGGAGTTTCAGTACTACTTCTGGGACATCTTGTTTCTTCCCATACCAAGACCATCTGTAGGAAGAACAGAGGATTATCTGTATTTAAAGTGTGATTTTAGGAGAGATGGCAAAACCTGATCCTAGCTGTCAAAACCTCCCTCACCTTGTAGCTGATACCTGAAATTCCATCTTCATTGCTCATTTCCCTGGCTTGACTTTGTTTGGAAGGCTACCAGCTAGGAAGAAGAGAAGGAGGTACTGAGGGATATCAAGGCAATCTAGGAGCCCTGAGGAGAGCCTTGCCTGGAGTTGGCCATTTGGGTCTGGCTGAGATTTGTTCTGTGACTCTGCTAACTCGAGGTCACCTTTGCCTCCCTCCCTCCCTTTCTTCCTTTTTTTATTTCTTTTTGATAGTTCTGTGACTGTAAATGCAGGTGTAGATTTGTGTCATCACCACTACAATCAGGATATAGGTAGATTCCACCACTGCTCAAAGCTCCTTGGCTCTACACCTTCATAGTCACACTCTCCCCCCCACCCCTACCTCTGGAACCACTGACCTGTTCTCCATCACTACCATTTTGTCTTTTCAAAAATGACATATAAATGGAACCATATAGTGTATGACCTTTTGAGATGGTTTGTTTCACTGGGCATAATGCCTTTGAGATTCATTCAAGTTGATGTGTTGTTAAACCATCTGATTTTGATCTCTCATGGACTGGATCTGCCCTCATTCAGCACACAATGCTTGCCATCTAGAGTCTAGATCATTGTCCTGTGTTCAGTTCTTCTTAAAAGGCTGTGTCTTAGACTCATTTGGTTGTAAGGAATACACACTCAACTTCACCCAAGAAAATGAGAGTTTATTGTAAAGAGCCAGGATTCCCTTGGGAATCCAGAGAGAAGGCTCTCATCATAGCCAGTTCTGGGGGTTTGGGGGGTAGCTCAGTGGTAGAGCACATGCCTAGCATGTACAACACCCTGGGTTTGATCCATAGCACCTCAAAAAAGAAATAAAAGGAATCATTATAGCCAGTTCTGGAACTAGGAGGTGGCTTTAGATTCAAGACAGCTTTTGGAAGAGTATATGATCACTGTCTCCCTTAGGAACTCATGTGGTCTCTGTGTGTGTGTGTCTGTGGGCTCTGTTCTTACTCTTCTTCTGATTACATATGGTATCCTCTTCTCTTATTCTTAAAATCAGCACATGTTTCACCCTTGCCCTATGCTTGTTTGATAGCAGTCCCTGCTTCCAGCTGGGGCCTTAGATTCAAGTTCCTGGGGGACAATCTGATTGCCTGTCTTCATCTTTTGAGTCAGGCATCACAGGTGTCTGACCATGTGATGGTCTCTGGCCTGCCTGGTTCTAATTATCTGTGTCCAGTGCAGGTGGGGCCATGGTGACCTGGTAGAGTAGACACCTTAGAAGGGGGATAGTTAAGGGGGGGATAGGCAATGTTCACAGTTCTAGTATTTTCCATAAAGAAAATACTCTTTATGATTTTTCAAAAAGTTTGTTCATTCTTCAGGTATTCTCTTCATTCATTCATTCTTTGATCAAGCCAGATCATATTTGGGACTCCAGCAGAATGCTTTCACTGAGCTGTGTTTTGTTACCCTACTGGCTCTTCCTGAGAGGAATGACAAGAAACAGCCCTTTTGAAGTTGTACCTTTACTTTCTGTTGTTGAGGACATTATCTATATAGCACTTTTAACAGGAAGTTCCATGTGAGAAATTTGTTTAAGGTATGAACGTAAGGATACACTGCTTCCCCTAAGGTATTAGTATGCTTCCTTCCTCTTAAAGAGTACTATATAACATATTTAGCCTTCCTCTGTTGGCACTTGGAAAATGTGATTCCAAATAAACTAAGATTCACTTATAGCACCTGCCAGCCTCTTATGGTTTATATATCTGTGTTCTTGGCCTTGTCTTGACATATTCTCATTTTTCTTGTTTTTTTGTTTTTGTGGTACTGGGGACTGAATTCAGGGGCATTCTACCTCTGAGCCATGACCCAGCCCTATTTTATTTTTTGTTTTAAAATTGTCTTGCTAGATTGCTGAGAGTCTCACTAAGTTGCTGATGCTGTCCTTGAACCTGCAGTCCTCCTGTCTCATAAGTACTGGGATTATAGGGATGCACCACCATACCTGGCTTCTTGATCTTTAATTTTAAATGTATGTTTGTTCCCTATGATCCATCTTATAATATTTTAAAGGATATATATATAAATAAATGAGGACATATATGAATAAACAAACAAATACAACATATTAACAGGAGAAATGGAATATTGTGTTTTGTTCTTGGACCCAGGCTGCCATTTTGACTTGTCCCATTGGGACTTTTCCAATGACAAGTCCCTGAGATAATAATAATAATAATAATAATAATAATAATGATAATAACAATAACAAACATTTTAAGGTGGAAAAATCTATGCTATCATATATTTTGGAATTCATATTGGAAATTATATCAAAAGTTCCAAGAACTTACTTGTATCCTCTCACTTAATTTTTACAACTCTCATAGGAAATAGATATTAGAGTCAGTTACTTAAAACACACCAAGCATCATCTGCCTCAGAAGGTAATACCTTCCCCTCTAAGTCTGTTATAAAGGTTAAGTAACACCTAACAGTATGTGATGCATAGTAAGAACTAAAAATATTAGTATCCTTTCCTACTCTTTCCAAATATGTTCTGCTAGTGGCCTCTCCTGTCACCTTTGGTGGACTTCCCATGTCTTACATGTGATGTCAATGTTGAGTTTATCTAAGTTAAGCATCTTTTAGTGCTTTGGTTTTATTACCTTCAAGTGTGTATTTGACAATGACCAGGACAGGAATGGTGCCTAACTCCTTTGTTCAGTTGTAAGAATTAAAAGATACTTCCTAGTAAATCATGTGTTATGATAAAGATAAGATTTTCCCTGTGGAAATCTATGTCCACCATTGAAGCTGTGCATTAATTAATGAAAGATTGATTTTCTGCCCAAATGTGGACCATGTGGCTTTCTTTTGGGGTGATGGGACTGGGGAAGGGGGCTGTGTTTGGTGGAGTGGCTCTAGAGACATTACTGCTGACCTGGCCTGCAGATATCCGTGAAGGGACTCACCCATGCTCCTCTGATAGGAACTGCGTCTTGTACTGCGGGACAGTTGGGAGCCATTAGGCCTTGGCTGAGCCTTTATAATCTTTATTATAGTATACCATGGGGCCCATAAGTATTTAGCTAGAGAGACCACCCCTGAGTACCAGTGACACAGAGCAGGTCAACTGTTTTATAAAGCCACCAGGGGCTGCTTAACACAGTAATTCTTGACAAGGCTTCACTGCCAGGCAGATCTGAAACAGACATTGTGATCCTCTGTGCACATAGCTCAGGGCAGGGAGCCAATTAGAACCTGGGGTACTACCTTCATCTCACCTCTACCCACAACCCCTTGAAGCAGACACAGTTTTGTCATCAAGAGAACAAAAGAGAATATTTATGCAGAGCCTATGAGATTGAACTTACTTTTTACATCTCCTTAATAGACTGTGGCTGCTAGGAACAATGTTTTCTCATTATTAATAATTTCCTGGACATCATTCTAAACCCAGCAGTCCTGAGACCAGGCTGATTGGAAGAATTAGGATGCTACATCTGGATTTGCTACCCAGATGATTTAGAAGTACAGTTCTCAAACGTTTTTACCAACCTTCATCTCAGACATTAAATGACCGAAAATCTGATAGCACAGGGAGCTTCATTTTCTAGTCAGTGACCTTGATTTCAAAATTTAAATTACACAGAAAGTCAGAGATTTTCAATCCAAGAGGATCAAAGAAAGGGCAACCATTGGAAATGTGCTGGTGGGAGGCTTCAGTGTCATGGCACTCTATCCAGCCCCTTAGAGCTGGATATCTCACCTCCTTAAATTTTAACTAGTCAGGGTAGGGGCACTCCTTCTTTGGGACAGTGGTTTTGAACAATATACTAGATGCTCTACTACTCCTCAGTTCCCTCTCCAAACTTTTATTTCTTGTATAATTTTACATGGTTTCTCTTGGGCAGCAATCCTTGGGAACGTAGCTACCACCCCCACTTCCTTCAAAATAGGTCCCTCTGAGTGAACCTCATTTGGAGGCTTAGGACATATTTACACGAGTCATCTCCATTCAAGTAGAGGGTAGAAGAGCCAGAGATGTAAGTAATTGTAGCCCTGTCCCTCCCAGACAATGACACTATTGTCCAGACACTCTGGACACTTCAGTATCATCCCAGATAGTCTTTCAACATCCTTTGTATTTTTCCTCTCAGGAAATCAGATGTCATAAGCTTAACATGTCCTGCAATTCTCTCCAGCACCTCGACACCTTCCCTTCCTTCAGAATGCCCCCTCTGTGACAGCCACCAGAAGCCTCCCCAAGGAGAGCAAATGCCAAGCAAGTTGAAAGAGAAGGAAGAGGGTGTATTCCCTGGTCTAAGGGAATACATGCCAAAGGGGAACTATAATGTATAAGCACAGCCAAAACAAACAACGAAAAGCAGCAAATATTTGGGGACTATAAAACTCCATTATAATGTGTCACATGGGGCTATAACTTAAATCTGGACTTCATTCATATTTGACTGCATCCCATAGTAAGAAATAAATTTTATATGAATCAGTTCACATACACAGTTTTACAAACAACATTCGCCCTTACTACATGCGATACATGCTGACATTTTCTTTATCCTATTGTATCTTACTCCATTTTATCCCACATTATCTTACCTTAATCTATTCAAACCTTTTCTGTTCTATTTCATTAAAAACAGGGAATGGTGGGTATACATTAAATTAATTTCATGATCCATTAATAGATCATAACTGGCAATTTAACAAATAGTAGTTTGTTAAAATTCATGGATACAGATTTCTGGATTCATAGACATTCAGAACTGTAGATCATCATTTGTAATGTAACCTCATTTTCCAAGTGAAGACACTGAGCCTTTTTAGGGAGGATGTAATTCATCCTCGATCATATAGCCGGTGGATGGCAGGACCTGTGTTCTTTCCTGATTTCACATTGTGATGCGGGAGGGAGTGTGCTGTGGGCAAAGAGCCAGGTAGGAATTTGTAGATGGTTCTGTTTACAGCTCTGTGACCTTATGCACATCACTAAAACCATTCAGCCTGAGTTTCCTGTGAAACAGACTCTTGTGAGACCAAATAGGTTAAGACACAGGAGAGGCTGTGCATGTGGTGAAGTCCACAGGGGAAGAACAATTCTTTGCCCTGTCTCTCTGCAATAGCCTGTCACACATGTGTTATCTGTGTCCCTTGCCAGCAGTGCGACAAAAGAGACCCCTGCCTTTGGAACAGGAAGGAAAAAAGTTGAGGCATTAATTAGCCTCCTTCGTTCCATCATCTAGAGACAGACCCCTGCCATTCCCCTACTCTACCTTATCCTCGTTTTTATTCCTGATTTGTCTTTTACCTGATATATCTTATCATTTCATGCCATTTTTTTAAAAAGAGAGATATTTCTTGATTTGGGGGTCTTCTTAAATTAGTTAAGGTCAATGCATGGTCAGGAATAAACTGTCCATATAGAGATGATAAACATACTCAAAAGTATCTGTACAGGTATACAGAAACCTGTAGACCCCATGTTTTTTCAGTGTGGAATATGGAAGAGGAATATTAGACGACTGGAAATTCAAGATTTTCTACTTGGGTCTTAAGAGGATGACATTCCATAAACAAAGTTAGACATGAATAAGACATGTGGAACTTGTCCTCAGTTGGTGCCAGGGGAGCATCATGTTGTCCTTTGGGGCATCCATATGCATAAGATTTTTTTCTACTCTGACTATAAGGGAGAGTAAATAGTCTCAGGCCAGGAGAACCCATTCTTCCACATGAGGGCTTTTGATGACATATGGAGGGCAGTCTTGTTCATAGGTGGCTTTGTAAAGAGGGAGGTTCGGTTTGCATCAACCACATGCTATGGTTAGACATTCAGGTTCCTTAGGAGTGGGTATCTCAGGGCCTCAGGAGGAAAGGGCACATTGTGGACTTTCCTGGCATCTTCTTATACTTGGTTTACCTTGGCTCAGGCTTTCAGAAAGCTAATTGAGCTTGATGTGGTCTTTTAGTCATCCTAGGACCATTTTTATGCTCTGTATTGGAAGAGGTTCAAAGAACTAGAGTCTGCTTCTCCAAGGACCTTTATATGTTTTAGAACCACAGGAAAAATTTGTGGAAAACATTTAAATAAATCCATCTGCTTATCCCTCCTGTTTCATATTTAAAAGATATAGCAAGGGTAAGGCTCATTTTGTTTTTTTCTTCCATCAACATAAATTCTGCTCAAATATCTGGTTCAGTTTCCTTAGTAATTTATGCATTCTCAGCTCAGTGATTTTCTGCAGAACCAGCCTTTTATGAGAAACTAGAATTTTCCCGGGGAGAAAATTGCCTTCTCTGTCACTGTACTCTATATTTAGTGCATAACCACCTGTGTGACATGACCTGAGTTTCCACATCTAAAATGAAGAAGCTGCATCTAGAGAGGACATCTTTTTATGGTGGTTAAGAGCATAGGTTTGGGAGCCAAGCTGCCTGGGTTTGATCTCTTACTTTTCCACTTACTGGTGGTGTGACCTTGGGAAAATTACTTAACCCATCTGTGTTTCAATTTTTTTATCTATAAATTGATGATAATAATGGTATCTATATCATGAAAATTATATGAGTTAATACAGTGCCCAATTTTAGTTAACTGCTTTATGAGATTTAGTGTTTTTCTCACTGAAATGATCTGTAAGGTTTCCTATAGTTTTAAAAGTAGATGACAAGATTATAATAATTATATTTTATATAAGAAGAGCTATTTATTGCTTATAAGACTTATCTCTATAATATTATCCCCCAGATGAGGAAATTGAAGGCAGAAAGCTGAATGAGTTGTATAAGGACATACTTTTTAAGGAGAGATGCTGAGTCTAGAGATGAGCCTTCTGAATCCCAGTTTCTGGCACTTTCCTCACAGGATGATGCCATTTAGCTGGTAATTTCCCTCTTAAATGGTCCTCTTCTTGAAACCTTTCATTATATTGAAATAGTGCCACCATCTGCCAGAGTGCCGGCTGCCACCATAGACTCAAAAGCATCCATGACTTTTCCTGTCCCTTTCTGGTTTTTTTTTTTTTTTGGTGCATTATAATCATACATCTTGATGAAGTTCAGGGTGATAGAGGCATACATGCACACAACACTCATTGAGCCCTCCCCCAGTTCCCACCCCACTCCCTCTCCCTCCCCACCTGCCTGTGCTCAACACATTGATTAGCTTTGATAAGTTCGTGTATGTACATCATGTTCATCGATGTGTTTCCCTCTTCAAGTCTTCCTCCTCCATCCTCCCGTCTCCCTCAGTTAGGTCCCCTCCTTCACTCCACTAAGGTTTTTCCTCCTTTGTCTGGAGTCCCTCTTGTGTCCCAATTTCTTCCTAGCTTCTGCATATGAGGGAGAACATCGGACCTTTCACTTTTTGTGACTGACTAATCTCACTTAGCATAATATTCTCCTATTCCCCTTTCTGTTTTAATTAAGGTAATACTAGTTTCTCTAATGGTCAAACACAAAATCTCAGTGGTCTATCATAACAATTTATGTCTTACTTAGGTAGAGTATAGGGCCCTAGAGTTCTTTCTTTCTAGGTGGTGGATGGGGCAAAAGATCAAGGACATTTTTCACCGACATTTTAACCACATTGATCCAGAAGCAACACACATCACTTCCTTTCATATTTCAATAGCAAAAGCTTTTTGTGTAGCCTCACATAGGTGCAAGGTGGGGCTGGAAAATGTAGTCCCTAGCTGGGCACTATTTTTTTTTTTGTGGTGCTGGGGATTGAACCCAGAGGGATTCTACCTCCAAGCTACACCCCCAGCCCTATTTTATTTTTTATTTTGAAACAGAGTCTCACTAAGTTGCTAAGGGACCTTGATAATTTGCTGAGGCTGTCCTCAAACCTGCAATCCTCCTCTCTCAGCCTACCAAGTACTGGGGTTATAGGCACCCAGCTACTTCTTGACAATATTCTAGGGGAGTATGAGTTTTTGGTCACTAGATAGTCAGTTCTGCCACACTCATTCACCCCCACAGCCAACCATTTGTCAAGCTATACTTATTTTCTCTCCAATGTTTCTCTCCTATCTGCCCTCTACTTCCATTCCCATATCTACCATCCTGGTTCAGAACCTTCAAATCTGACACCAGCATATTATCATAGCTACTTAAGTGATTTCCCTGCTTCTGTTCTCTGAACTTTCCAATGTTTCGCACATGCCACAGCCAGATTAATCATCCTGAACTACTCTTTGAAAATGTTGTTTTTCAATGGCTCCATTTAGCAACAAATCAACAATGATTGGGTTTCTATCTGTATCAGGCATGGTGCTAGGCAGTGAAGGAGTTCATAGATGAACAATACTCAGTCCCTGCATTTCAGCCCTTTTTAAGCATGGGAAACTAACATGCTTACAGTAAACTATGGACCAGGACAGTGAGTAAGCCCTAGGATAGAAGTACTAGTAAATTTATATTTGTGTATAGAGGAGGGAAATAATAATTACCCAGAAAGGGAGAACAATCCTGGCTAAGGGGAAAATGAATCACTAGATTTGGGAGGAGATAATGAAAGTGTACGTAATGTCTAAAACTGAGCTCAAATCTCTTGGCTTGGGTGAGTTTCATTTTAGGGAGCCTAGAGAGGTACAGTTGAAATTGCTGCATATCTGGGTAACTTTTAGGGCTGGTGGTGATTTGGATAAGTGCTAAGAAATTAGAGACAAGTAAATGTCTGATTTAAAAAATAAAAAACAAAGGATATGTAAGATTATATATTCTTGTAAACTTGGTATCTATATCTAGAAAAATTGTAGAATTTATTAACAATAAATGGGGCTGACCTGGAATCACTATGCACAAATCATTTCAGATGTGTCCTGTTTTCTTGCTTTTAATAGGATAGTTAGAATTAAGACAAAATGGAAAATTGAGTTTATTTGAATTTCAGCTAGAATTTTGATCAATTTGAATAACATTCTTTTGAAGAAGTGGAAACAGGATAGCCTGAATGATTGTATGATTTGGTGAATTAAAAATGAATTAATATAAACTTGGAGGACTTGTTGCAGGAACCTGTTATTGTCTCCCTATTCTTGCCATTTAAAAAACATTAATGGTTTCAGTGGAAGACTTGATTCTTAGGCTTATGGATGATGTAAGCAAGCTAAGCTAATATCTTTGAGATAGTGAGTTCTTAAAGTTCTCTGGGTGATTTTCCAAACTTGAGGTTAGAACTAAAAAAGACAAATGAGTATTGGTCTATGTGTGATCACTTACCTCTGTATATGTTTGCCCCCTTTTGAAAAAATAGAAGCCAAGGAATTTCTAATTATACTTTGGCTCAATGGTGATCATGTATTAAAAGTTAACTTTGTATAACTAAGCCAGAAAAGTATAATTGCTTATTAAATTTTAAAAAGAAGTGATAAAAGGGGAATTAGACCCTAATCCTTTGCCTGGATTTTCAGGAAGAAATAAGTCAATGAATTATATCTTCCACCATGCCTCCTTACCCTATACCCTGCTCCCTACTTCTGAAGTAATAGCCTGAGGGAAGAGAATCAGGGGGAAGCAGGTTGTTCCCTGAAGAACAGAAGTTTGGAAATTCAGCATAAATGTTTGAGCCCTGGGTGGTAACTGGAAGTGCTATGGTTGGCAGTATCAGGAGATGCCTGAGGGCCCGAATCTACTCTCCTGGGTACCACAAAATGAAAAGCAAGGGGGTGTGCTAAGTTGAACCACAGTTTAGATGGGAGTGATTAAATCATGTTACCATAAGCCAATTCCATCACAAGGGGAAGGACCCTAGATTGTGAACATCTCTTGGGCTGGGGGTGTGGGAATGTGGGGTGGTTCCGTGATCCTAATAAGTGGAATTCTTTTCCTTTATAAGTGCTCAGTTCTAAAGATTGACTTACTCCAGTTGAGTCATGCAGTGGGCTTAGTCAGCAAGGAGCCATATTTGGAAACATTAAAATAGAAGGTACACAGCCCCATGTCAGTGATATAGAGGGAATTCCTAAGCTAAAGAGGAGGCAGGAAAGCTTCATGAGAAGGGGTCTTTGAATATCCCTTTGGGTACCAAAAATTCCAACTCCTGACTTGCCATGTATAATCTCTACTGTCTGCTTAAAGCTTAGACTTCAGTGTCCAAAATATCTGAGTTTTAGTGTTTCAGCATCCAAAATATCTGAGTTCTTCCATTTAACTTGGAAATGTTGAACAAGTTAGTTCACCTTTCTGTGCCTTGTTTTTCTCAGCTGCAAAATGCAAATATAATATTAATATGTCAACTGTTGACTCCTCAAAAGACAACTAAAAATCCTGTTTATCAAGCACAGCTAAGTTTACCAGACTTATTGCAACTTTAAAGGAGAGATTACCACTTTCCTAAGTCTCTATAGTGACTCAGAAGAAGGAAGTCATGAGAGGATATTTATATAATCATTTATAAACTCTTTCTAAAAATAGAAAAGCAGAGTATACTTAGAAACTCTTTTTATGAGGCCAGCATTACTCTGATACTAAAGCCAGAAAGATAACATAAGAAAAGAAAACTATATGAAAAATGTTCAATATCACTAGCAATTAAGGAGATACAAATCAAAACTACACTGAAATTCTACCTAACACCAGTCAGAATGGCAATCAATGAGAATAAAAACAGTAACAAATGCTGGTGAGGATGTGGGGAAATAGGAACTCTTATACATTGTTGGTAAAATTGTAAATTAGTACAACCACTTTGGAGATCATTTTGGAGGGTCCTCAAAAAACTAGGAATGGAACCACCATGTCCCAGCTATATCCACCTTGGTATCTTTCTGTGATGGTTAATCTGGATTGTCAACTTGACTGGATTATGAAACACCCAAGATTATGTGACTTTAGGTGTGTTGATGAGATGATTGGCTTATGTAATGGCAGATTGAAGGGGAAGTCCTGCCCTGAATGTAGGCAGCGCTGTTATGATAGGTGCAGGACCTGGATAAAAAAGGAGAAAGCTGTGTGAAAGCATGCATGGTTCTTCCCCGAGAAAAGTGCATCCGCTTTTGCCTGGGATATTTGCCTTCAGCTCTTCGAACTGGCCTTTCACCATAGTTTCTCTGGAGAGTTTCCTGGCCTTTCCATCTTGGACTGGGACTTCATTATTGGTTGCTCTGATTCTGGGACTCCAGTTCTTTTTTTTTTTTTTGTGGTATTAGGGATTGAACTCAGGGGCGTTTTACCTCCGCGCTACACCCCCGGCCCTATTTTTTATACTTTATTTTGAAACCGGGTCTCACGAGGTTGTGGAGGGCCTCACTAAGTAGAGAGAGAGAGAGAGAGAGAGAGAGAGAGCTGAGGCTGGCCTCGAACCCGGATCCTCGGGTCTCCGCCTCCCAAAGTACTGGGATTACAAGTGTGCACCACCATGCCCGCTCAACCAGCTGCTGGTTCCCCCAGCTTTCTGTATGCAGGTGGCCACTTGGGACTACACTGCATTGGACTGTAAGCTGATTTGGTAAATCCCCATTTACCATATATGTGTCTGTGAGTTCTGTTACTGTAGTGAACCCTGACTAGCACATTTTCCAAAGAACTAAAGTCAGAATACTATAGTGATACATGTATAACCATGTTTATAGCAGCAAAATTCACAATAGCCAAATAATTAAATCAACCAGGTATCATAAACAGATGAATGGATAAAGAAATTGTGATGTTTACACACAGTGTAATTCTACTCAGCCATAAAGAAGAACAAAATTATGTCATTTGCAAGAAAATGGGTAGAATTGGAGAAGATTATGCTAGGTGAGATTGGCCAGTCTCAGAAGGTCAAGGGCTGTATGTTTTCTCTCATGTGGAAGCTAGAGAAAACATAGGAAACAAAAGGGACTTTAAAAAATGTGAAGAGAGAGCTGTAGAGTAGGGGAAAGGGTTTGGGACAGGGAGTTAGGAGAAGAGGGAGGACTGAAGAAAGAAATAGTTCAAATAATACTATGGCAGTATGCAAAGGTATTATTACCAATTTCACTAGCACATGTGGGGAGGGAGGCAGGGAAGTAGGGTGGAATGTGGAAGAAAATATACCAAGAGCTGTGTCCATTTATGTTTTGATCACTATTGAACCTCACTATGATGTATAATTGCAATGTGCTAATAAAACAAAAAAAGAAAACTATAGGCCAGTATCCCTGATGAACATATATGCAAAAATCCTTAAGAAAATATTAGCAAACCAAATTCAACAGCACACTAAAAGATAATATACCATGACTGAGTGTGATTTATCCCTGGGATACAAGGATGATTCAACATATGCAAATCAACTGATTGATACACCACATTAACAAAATAGAGGATAAAAATGGCACAATTACCTCAATAGATACAGAAAAAGCATTTGACAAAATTTGAACCCCTTTCATGATAAAACTCTCAACAAATTAAGTGTAGAAGAAACTTACCCCAACACAATAAAAAAAAGTCTACAGCTAACATCATACTCAATGGTGAAAAACAGAAAGCTTTTCCTTTGAGATCAGGAACAAGGCAAGGATTCCCAAGCTAACTACTTCTATTTAACATAGTACCAGAAGAACTAGTCCAGAGTGATGACCCAAGAAAACTTAATAAAATGCATCCAAATCAGAAAGGAAGAAGTAAAATGATCTGTTTTCAGATAATTTTATGAGTTGGAATGTAGAAAACCCTTAAAACTGCCAGGCATGGAGGCACACCTCTATAATCTGGTTATTTGGGAGGCTGAGACAGAAAGATCACAGGTTCAAGGCCAGCCTCAGCAATTTAGCAAGACCTTCAGCAACTTAGTGAGACCCTGTTTCAAAGTGCCGGGGGTGTAGCTCAGAGGTAGAATGCCCCTGGGTTTAATCCCCAATACCAACACACACACACACACACACACACACACACACACACACACGGAAAAAATTTGAAGTCCTGTTGACACTAGCATCAAAAATAATAGAATACTAAGGCATATATTTAACCAAGGAGACAAAAAAGCATGTACAATGAAAACTATAAAACTGATGAAAGAAATTAAAGCAGACACAAATAAATGGAAATATATTCTATGTTTATGGATTAGAAGAATTAATATTGTTAGAATGTCTGTGCTACCTAAAGTGATCTACAGATTCAATGCAATCCCTATCAAAATCTCAATGGTAGTCTTTATAGAAAAAGAAAAGACAATCCTAAAAGCCATATGAAACTATGAAAGACCCTGAATAGCCAAAATGATTTTGAACAAGAAGAATAAAGGTACAGGCATCAAACTTCAAAACCACATAGTACTGGCTTAAAAACAGATAAATAGACCAATAGAACATAAGTGAGAGCCCAGAAATAAACTCAAGCATGCAGAGTCAACATCTTCAACAAAAGTGCCGGGAATATACAATAGGGAAAGTATAATCTCTCCAATAAATGGTGTTGGGAAAACTGGATATCCATGTGCAAAAGAATGACTTTGGGCCTTTATTTTATACCATACACAAAAATTAACTCAAATTAATCAAAGACCTGAAACCATAAAACTCCTGGAGGAAAACACAGGGGGAAAGCTTCTTAATTTGTTTTGGAAATGTTTTCTTATATATGACACCAAAGGCACAGACCACAACAGCAAAAATAGAAAAGTGGAACTACATCAAACTAAACAACTTCTGTACAGCACAGGATACAATCAATAGAGTAAAAGGCAACCTTCAAGCCAGGCGTTGTGGCACACGCTTGTAATCCCAGTACTTAGGAGGCTGAGACAGGAGGATCGCGGGTTCAAAACCAGTGTCAGCAATTTAGCCAGACCCTCAGCACCTTAGTGAGACCTTGTTTCAAAATAAAAAGTAAAATAGGGCTGAGGGTATAGTTCAGAGGTAGAATGCCCCTGAATCCAATCCCAGCCCTCCTCCCCATACAAAGGCAACTTTCAGAATGGGAGAAAATATTTACAAACCATGGAACTAATAAGTGGTTAATATCTGAATCTAAAATATAAAATGAATTCAATGGCAGAAAAGCAAGTAACTGCATTAGAAATGGGTAAAGCACTGAACTGGACACTTTTCCAAAGAAGACATACGAATGGCCGACAGGTATATGAAAAGGTGCTCAGCGCCACTGATCATCGGGGGGTGCAAATCAAAACCATAATGAGGAATTCACTCACACTCATAGGATGGCCATTATTGTTAAAAAGCAGAAATGAAAAGTGTTAGTGAGGATGTGGAGAAATTGAAATCCTTGTCCACTTTTGGTAAGGAATATAAAGTGGCAGGGCTGCTATGGCAAGCCATATGGAGGTGCCTCAAACAATTAAAACTAGAACTACCATGTGATCCAGCAATTCAACTTCTGGATGCCCATGTTCACTTCAGCATTATACACAATAGCCTAGATACAGAAGCAACCTAAGTACTCACTGAAGGATGGATAAAGGAAATATGGCATATACATACCATGGAATATTGTTCAGTATTAAAAAGAAGAAAATCCTACCACTTGTGACAACATTGAGAACCTGAAGGACATTATGCCAAATAAAATAAAATGGATACAGAAGAAAAAAATACTATATGGTACCACTTAAGTGATAAATCTAAAATAGTCAAACTCATAGAAGCAGAGAGTGGAATGGTGGTCGCCAGGGACTCTGGGGAAGGTAAAAGGGTGGTATTAGTTAAAGAGTACAAAGTTTTGGTTATACATGATGAATAAGTCCTAGAGTTCTACTGTACAGCCCAGTGCCCATAGTTAACAATACTGTATTGTACTGTTATGTGTTTTCATTGGAAAAATAATAATAAATTAGAATGAGGGAGGACACTTTTGGAGGAGATGAATAGGTTTATGGCATAGATTATGGTGATGATTACCTAGTATATTCTTATCTCCAAACTAATCAAGTTGTGTACATTAAATATTTTGTATGTCAGCCATATCTCAAAGAGGGAGGAAGCGGGGAGAGAGGGAGAGAGAGAAGTTATGGTTTAGGGCCAGGGCTGCATAACTTTAAGGCAGGTCTTCCAAGGCAGGGAGGTTTGGAGTGGGCAGTTTCTAATAGCTTTGGATTCACAAGGGAATCCAAAGGCCCCTGTGAGCAGAGGCCTTTAAATGAGCTATTTTAGATATTAGTCTTATTTTCCAGGTACAAGGTAAACTTTTTTTTTTTTTGGCCTGGTCCTAGTATTGTTTTCAGGGACAGAAAAGTTTATTGGTTTCAATTAATACCTACCTCATAGGTTAAATGAAGATAATAAAAAAATGGACAAAAGTACATAAAGCATTTAGCACACAGCTGGTTTTCAGCAAATGTTAGTTGGTATTAACTATTATTATTTACTCATTTGCATTCCCTATGTTACTCGTGACCAAGGGAAATCCCGCCTTTACATCTCAATATCTTTGTACTTACCATTCCCTTGTCCTGGAATTACCCCTCTCAATTTATGCTGTTTTAGAGAAATCCAGCCCAACTTTATAACTGATCCATGAGTTCTCCTCCAGCTTGTCTTCCTAAGTTTCTTCTAGCAGGAGAACTGTGTGTCTGTTTGGAGTTCTCTTTTGTGATACTACCTGTGATAGTTAAGATACATTGGATATTATTTTTCCTCTTAGACTCTAAGATCGTGCATTTTTACCCAGATAGTCTCCCCGAGGTTTCAGCCCAACCTTGTACCTGGAGTGATTCTCTAAATGCTTACCGATTTAATAAATTCAATCAATTATTGCCCATATGTACAGTTGAAGACTTTAGACAAGAACTGCAGCTTAAGGCAAAGCCTGGGTCTTTTTGCATATTTTGCACACAGTAGGTCAATCTAATGCTTTGAGCTGTTTGTAAACGTGACTGGATGATTCCGGGAACTTATGTCCAGGTAATAACCTGGAAAAGGACATGTGTATGGAAATAGCAAATAGTCATCGAAACTTCCCACAGAAAGTGGCGGTAAGAGAATCTAAAGACCTAGTAGGTAAGGTCAGAAATCTGGTCCAAAGAGACCATTTCAAACATGAATCATTAGATGTAATTTATGGCTAAAGATCTAATAGGAAAGACCAACCGGCAAATTCATAAAATCATCCTGTTTCTCTTAGGTCATGGCCATTGCTTGTCAGGTTACCACATTTATCAACATATTCCCTCCTGGGATCTGACAGGTTCCACATTATTTTTGAAGTTAACCTTGGAAATAGAGACCTAATTTTCTAAGTTAGAAACTGATTATGTTAATTTAATATTTATTAAAGCTCCTATACATAATTTATCGAACATTTTAATGGAAAACATGTCACATTATTTTATAATAATAGCTATAATTTTATAAATGTGGTACTTTATTATACATTATTAACTCATGTGACCCTCACAATAACCCTATGAGGTCAGATTTTTTTTTTTTAATCTTTACTTTTCCTGGGAGGAAACTCAAGGAACATGCTCAATCTCTCTTTGCAGCAAATGGGAAATCTCTTTTAGCACCAAATGGTAAAGCCAAAATTTGAACTTAGATATACTTCACTCCAAAGTCATATTTTCAACCACAGGAGTAGTTGACTATACATATATAAGTACAAATAAATTTTCATCTAAAATTAAGATTTTTACTACATGAAATTGATTGGGATGGATCAAGGGAGAAATTGTGGATGAGATAGTATATAAATATTAAAAGTATACAAGTTTTTCTAACAAATTTACATAGGTTTAATGGTACATACACAAATATAAACTCAACTAATTATAAATATGAGCAAAATACATATTTCTATTAAATGTTCTCAAAGGTAACTAGCTCTAATAGTTTTACACAATCCCATTATCGTTGCAATAGATGTATATGTATTAATAATTGTAGGGGTGATAAACTGAATGGTCAAGAAATATCAAAGACTCCAAGTTTATTACTTCATTTACTTACACAAGCTAATAAGTATAAAGTGAGCACAGGGATCTCAGACCCTTCAATGGGCTCTGGAATTCATATATTAAAAATTTTTTTTCAGTTTTATTTTCCCTGCCAAGAAGTCAAGCACAACCAATACAATTGACTTTGCATTTAACCTTTAAACAGGGTAATGTCTATCTTTTCAAATGATTCTCCTCTCCCTGGAATCATAAAATAGAGTCTTTCCTCATGGCTTGTGGCCTCTTCCTCACAGACTGGGTGGGACTCTGACCACATAGGCACCATTTTTGAGTGACGCTGTTTCCCGCACCTTTCCTTTTCCCCCCCTCTTTAACTGGGGAGAGGAAGCACCTGCTTCTGGCCAGCACTGCTGCTGCTGCCTCCCAGGACGCAGGACTCACAGCCTGTCTTGCTTTCTGATCCAGCAAATCGGCTGAGTACATTTCTCCCCGCAGCATGCTTGCACAATCACCTCCTAAAAGTGCAGGCAGCACACAAGCCGTCCCTGCTGTGGTGGAATAATTATTTTTTATCCAGTCCCTGCTTTCCCCATAATGTTCCTTTCATAGAATTTGAGAATAGGGAGAGCACTTAGAGATGAGTTGCTCTCCCTCTTCATTTTTATTGCTTTGGAAACTGAGACCCAGGGAGGCACAGCGGTCCCCAGAGTGTGGCCCTTGGGCCAGCAGCTTTAACTTACCTTGGGAATGTGTTAGAAATGCTCATCCCCAGGCCCTACTCTACACCTACAGAATCTGAAACACTGGGGTGCAGCCCAGAAATCTGTATTTTAACCAGCTGTCCAGAGGATTCCAGGTCATGCTGTAGTTTGAGAAACACCAGGTTGAGCCACTTGTCCAAGGTCATGTAGCTCCAGGCAGGACACACGCCCAGGTTTCCTGCTACCCAATTTAGAGCGATCTGTGCTCCATCCCTTTGTGTCTGCCCCGCCTGAGCTTATGCTTACTATGCTGTTTTCTTTTTGCGGTCCTTTTGGAATCTGGCATTTATTCATTTAGTTTTAATGAGGTCCTGTCTACTGCCTTTTTCTTCCTCTCAGCTTGCTGAGAGATTGAAGTTCAGGGGCTATTACCTAATTATATTAATTTCATGTCTGGAGATTTTAACAATAATTTCTTCAAATTGAAGTTTTAATTTGACCACAAACCCTCGCCCTGAGAAGCGAGGTGCAGTTAGTTCTCCTTGTTCCAAGCTTTTTCTTTGCTTTTCAGGTGAAGTTCAGCAGCGGAGCAGATGCATTTTCTTTTACTCTTCCAGGTAGACAAGAAAGACTGATGTCCTTTTTCATAATCGATTTTTTTTTCTAGTGACAGTTTTCATCCTATTCCGACAAAACCACACATCAGGATTACCCCTTTCAACTTCGTTCTCAAAGCGCCAGCTCCGGTGCCGTTAACAACACCCCTGTTGAAAGAATGTGGCCCGCGGAAACTTCTGAGGCTCTTCTTTAGCCTCAGCAGAACCCAGGCAAGACAGACAGCCTCGTCTGATCGTCCTCGACTGTTCTTCAGTGACAGACTGCACGTGGCTGAGCTTCCAAGGGGCTTCCACCTTTTAATCCCCCTTCTCTCCACCCGTGTTTCCTTTGGGCTTCCTTCTCAGGCTAGAAACCTGTTGTGGTCATAAGGTCCTGGCAGGAAGCTGTGGTTTTAAGGCTTTTTTTTTCTTTCTTTCACGAAAGAAGTTTGAATGAGGGCTGAAACTTTTGAGCTCAACTACTGCCTGTGGTTGTAAGGCACACGGGGCCAGGAAACCCCAAGGGCCTTGGGAATTGATGTTTCTTTCTTCACTCTTTCCTCCTCCCCTCTTCCCAGGGGAGCTCTTTCAGTTTGGAGGTCTGATCTAGGCCACACCCAATGTAGAGAGCTCTCAGGAGGCCAGGGCAGAACTCTGGAATAAAGTCTCCTCCCTGAAGGGCCTCAACTGACACTCAAATCCACCTTAACTGGGCTGGGAGGGCCCGGAGTTGACCTGGCTACCCAAGGGCCTCTCAGGGTGAAGCCAGCCTGGAGAACTGACTGAAAATCAATGAATCTCAGGGAGAGAGAGGTGAAGATTATAGGCGATTTCTCCTAGGCATTTTGATCCATGACATTTGTCTACTTGAGGATAGATTTCCTTCCTCCTTCTTTTCCTCCCTCCATCCCTCTTTCCCTCCTTCCTTTCCTTTCTTCTTTCCTTCCTTCCTTCCTTCCTTCCTTCCTTCCTTCTTTTGTACTGGGGATTGAACTCAGGGGCATTCTGAGCTATACCCCCAGCCCTTTTTTATTTTTTATTTTGAAACATGGTCTTGCTAAGTTGCTGAGGCCTTCCTAAGTAGCTGAGGCTGGCCTTGAACCTGTGATCCTCCTGTCTCCGCCTCCCAAGTACTGGTGGGATTGTAGGCATGCACCACTAGGCCCTGCTGAGATTAGATTCTTAATGCCAAAAACTGTAAATATTATTATTTGTTTGGTGACTCCGGGCTTGGGTTTAAAAGAGTCCATCTTGCAGGTGATTACATTTTTACATATGAAGTTCTTGTGGAGTCCCTCTTGATATATAAAAAATGACAAAGGTAATAATAGCACTAACTATTGTCCTGGAGAGCATGCTCTGGGTTCCTGTAGTAGACACATTACAGACATCGCCATCTGCTAAGTGGATGCTCTTAGCCTCCTTGTGCAGGGAAGGAGACAGAGGCTGATACTCAGCAATTACTCAAAATAAGATACTGAGAAAATTTAGTGTCAGTTTTCTTCTTTTGTGAGGATTTGATATACAGATTAAGCATATTGGATCTGAAGTCAAACTTCCAAGTTCAAGCCGGGCGTGGTGCTGCACGCTTGTAATCCCAGTACTTGGGAGACTGAGTCAGGAGGATGGCAGGTTCGCGGCCAACCTCAGCAACTTAGTGAGACCCTGTTTCAAAATAAAAAGAATAAAATAGGGCTAGGTGTGTACTTCAGAGGTAGAATTCCCCTGGGTTCCATCCCAAATACCAAAAAAAAAACCTGCCAAGTTCATATCCCAACTTCCCCACATAGTGTTATAAGTGTTATATTCAATCTCCCTGTACCTCAGTTTCCCTATTTGTAAAATAGGCATAATAATGGCATCAACTTCATAAGTTGATATAAAGATTTAAAGAATTAGCATACATTAAGTACTTAAAACAATACCTGGCATAAAGTAATCTGCTATATGAATGTTGCTATTAAAAAAATGCAGGGCTGGAAAATAAAAGGCACCATTTCACATTATTTGCCAAATGAAGTAATCCTTTACAGTGGCGTTTCCAAATGTCTACTACTCATTTTCTGTCTCTTTTCTGAGGTTGGTAATAAACTAACTCAGTACTTAGGAAGTCCAGGAGAGGATATATAATTTTTACTTAGAACAAACAAACCATTTATCACTCCTTTCTCCCCTCCTTTCAGAGTGCTCACTGGGTCCCCTGCACCTTTGTAACTCATGTGGCTGCAAATCACCAGGCAGCCAGTGCTGAATCCCATTTGTAGTACAAAGAGACTGGCAGGGAGGAATGGGCTTAATTAGTAAGAGGTGTTCAAGGCAAATCCTTTACAAAAGAACTAACTGTGCTGTGTTAAAGGGAAGAAATACGATGAAAGCCCCCATTACCCAAGCCGGGATGATGCATCTATTTCCTTAGCCTTTGTTTGCCATATCACATCTGCTTAGATGTCCCAGCTCCAATTTCAGGGGTAGTTCAAAGCTGAGGTTTCTGACTAGGAAACCACAGAACTATGCAAGACTCTTGAAGCTTATGCCATCAGATATGTAACCACTCTGGCTGATTAAAATGCCAGCTTGGGGAAGATGAAGGTGAAGAAAACAGGGACTTACCTCCCAGAGCTATATGTGAGCAACAGACATGGAACTAGCTAGTCACAAATGTGATGAGAGATGTCTAAGCCTAAGCTCGGAAATAAAAGCACTGGGGGCACAACCTTACCCGAGAGATGAATTTGGATAGTGGATAGAAACAGCTAAACAGAGACAGGGGCAGCTTGGCCAGGTTACCAGGTAGAAGGGAAGATGAACATGAATGAACAAGGCAATCCAAAGTTTCAGTCCTAATGTTGGCATTGGCACTTGCCAGCTTTGTGATGTTGGGTGTGTTTCTATACCTGTGGGCTCTAGGTCTTTAAGGTCTTGTATATTATTCCTAATAACCTCCACATAAGTGTTGAGTTCCATTCAAGAGCTTATGGAAGGAACAGAAAATCTTCATAAATTGTTGAAGGTTCCAGAGAGACTGGTTGGAGATGGCAGCCTATATTAATATGATTTAACTAGAATCTCTCTCTCTCTCTCTCTCTCTCTCTCTTTTAAGCACTGCAGACTGAACCCAGGGGCATTCTACCTCTGAGCTGCACTCCTGGCCCTTAAGTTGCTGAGGGTCTCACCAAGTTGCTAAGGCTGGCCTTGAACCTGCGGTGCTCCTAACTCAGCCTCCCAAGTCCTGGGATTACAGGTGTGCACCACCACATCTGGCTTAACTAGAATTTTTACATCTCCTTCATTCTCATATCTTACCCAGCAGTGGGTTGGCATCTAAAAATTTTAGATATTATAGAAAAAAATTCCAACCATAATTAGGTGGCTATTAACTACTTCCTGGCTTTATTTGTGGTCATTAGTGAGGCTTTTATGCTATTTCTGGAATTGATTAGGAGTTTAGGGAAAATGGTTTGACCACATTCAATGTGCAGAATGTTTTCTAATTCTAGGATTAGAATCGCCTTGTTAGGGTGCTTGAGGGTGTGTGATGTTTGCGATGATATGTAAACTGAGCAAATCTGATCACTCATTCACTCAACAGATATTTTAAGGGCCCTACTAGGTTCCAGGCACTACCCTGCGTGCTGGGGAGATCGCAGTGGCTGCCAGGACACAGTTGAAAATCTACCACGTGACAACCAGTTACATATGCATTTATAATAGGACACAGTGGGTTTTGTGGGAAGTGTAGGAAGCCTGGAAGAGACTGTTGCCACTCACTCACCTGTCTGCTTTTCCACATTTCTCAGCTCCCTTGCATCTAGTAGGGCCATGGGATTAATTTTCACCAATGGCACACGAGTGGAAGTGATGCGTGTCACGTTCATCCATGGTATACCTGCTCCACACTCACTCACACCTCACTTTCACTACTTTGGAGACCACACATTCCAGAGAAGATAGCTGTAAGATCGAGGAGGGCTACCTAGTCTGTCTCAGACTCTGATGTGAGAAACAAGCTTTAAATGTCAATGTCATAAAAGACAAAGAAAGACAGTGGCAATGTTCCAGATTAAAGGAGGCTAACGAGATGTGACAACTAAATGTAATATCTTCCCCTAGACTGGATCCTGTACTGGAAAGGGGAAAAAATGCCACAGAGAACATAATTAGACCAGCTGACAAAATTGGAATTTGGTTGTCAGATAAGATAAAAAAAGTATTGCATCAGTGTTAACCTGTGAAGACAATTGTACTTTGGCTATGCAAAAGACTTTTTTAGTCTTTGGAAATACATGCTGAAGTGTTTAGGGGCAAAGGGCCATAATTTCTATAATTTGCCCTCAAATACTAAAGCAAATGGATAACATGTTAATAATAGGCAAATTTGAATAAAGGGTATACACTACTATTTTTAGTTTTGAAATTCTTTTCTTTGTATGAAATTATTTCCAAACTAAATGTTAAAAAATAAAATGTTATAGTGTTCAGTTACTAAGTTTGGGGTTGATTGTTGCCACAGCATAGCCTACACGGTCTTGATTGGTAGAGAGGGAATTGGGAACACATCACAGGATAAACAAGCTTCAGTTAGTGGGTTAAAGAAAAGTTTCTAGAAGAAAATTATTTGAAAAATAAGTAGAAGTTAGCCAAGTGAAGAGGGAGGAGTATTCCAAGTAGAGGACTGAATTCTTGAAGGCCTAGTAATGAGTGAACAGAAGGAATTCAATATGGCAGGAGGGAAGAGGTGAGATGAAGCTGGAGATGTAGACAGGGTCAGGCTTATATGAGGGACCATATGAGCCACTTTAAGGCATTTGGATTTTATATTAAAGGCAATGGAAAACCAGGAAAGATTCTAAGCACAAGTGACATGATAAGAGTTACTTTTATTTTTTGGTGCTAGTGATTGAATCCAGGGACATTCTACCTCTGAGCTACACCCCCAGCCCTTTTTAGTTACCATGCACCGGCCTCTAACCTGTGATCCTCCTTTCTCAGCCTCCCATGTACTGGGATTACAGGTGTGTACTACCATGCCTGGCAAAATTTACATTTTAAAAAGATCATTCTGAGCCAGCTGGGCATGGTGGCCCATGCTTGTACTCCCAGTACTTGGGAGGTGGACACAGGAGGATCCCAGGTTTGTGGCCAGCCTCAGCTACTTAGTGAGACCCTCCACAACTTAGTGAGACCCTGTTTCAAAATAAAGAATAAAAAATTGGGCTGGGGATGTAGCTCGGAGGCACAATGCCCCTGGGTTCAATCCTCAGTACCACACACACACAAAAAAAATAAATAAATAAAAAGATCATTCTGGCTAAAGAATGGATTAGAAGAGAAATCGACTGACTATATTAGCAAAAGGTCAATGGGGGTAGCAGTCATCAGGTTGGAGAGGTGTAGGGATCTGAGAGCTGGTTAGGGGATGAGTCCTTTGGCCTGGGTGAGTGAGAAGTGAAAGGAGTGAATGACAACTCCTGTCTGTGGCTGGGGGAATAGAGTAGATAGTGCTGCCATTCCCTGAACTCAGAGACCCAAGGAAGAGGGTCAGGTTGGTTTTGAGGGGAAATAGTGATTTCAGTTAGGATGTCTGATGGGGACATGTTCAGGAGACAGTTGAATGAATGGGCAGGGAACTCATAAAAGAGATCCAACTACTGATAGAGGTGTGGGAGTTCTCGGTACCTTTATGTGAGGGGTGAGGTCACCAGAGAGAGAGAGAGTAGCATGGAGAAGAGGACCCAGGGCAGAACTCAAAGGGACTCCAAGAGTATAGATAGGTAGAGGATTTGTTAATGAGCCTGGGCTTCAATACAGTGTAGACAGCTGTCACTGCTCTTGGGAAGCAGTTTCTCCTTTTGAAAACATGTCTTATATTAGACCTCTGTCAGAGGGATAGCTTGCAAAGATCTTTTCCCATTCCGTAGGCTTTCTCTTTAAGCTCTTGATGGTTTCCTTTGATGAGCAGAAGCTTTGTAGTTTAATGCTATCCCACTTATATCTAGGATATACAAAGAACTTAAAAGACTTTACACTAAGAAAACAAACAACCCGATCAAGAAGTGGGCAACTGAAATGAATAGACACTTCACGAAAGAAGAGATACAAATGCCCAATAGGTACATGAAAAAGTGTTCAATATCATTAGCAATCAGGGAGATGCAAATCAAAACTACTCTAAGATTTCATCTGACCC
>PVJS01020381.1:0-32657 GCA_004027185.1 Glis glis
CAGGTCTCATGAAGTTGCAGAGGGCCTCACTAAGTAGAGAGAGAGAGAGAGAGAGAGAGAGAGAGAGAGAGAGAGACAGGGAGAGAGAGCTGAGGCTGGTCGCGAACCCGGATCCTCCTGTCTCCGCCTCCCAAAGTACTGGGATTACAAGTGTGCACCACCACACCCAGCATGGGATGGTTTTATCTGCAGTTATTGTGGGAATTTTTCACAAAAGGATTATAAAATGTAAAACCTTACAAAAAAAGTCAAAATCTTGATCCTGCTTGTGATACATCAGAGTTCCATGAGAAAACACCTTAAGTTATTGAATTAAACCTTGAATTAAAAGACTCAGGAAGGCAGTGTCTATGATTAAAGTGGCATATTGATATATCTCTTGGTAGGTTCTCCCAGCAGAAACACCCTGGAAGACCTATCAGGCTGGAATATATTGTCTTGATTGACAGACCTTATTTTGGTTCTAGACTCATAGAACCAAGCAAATAACAAGGCAAACATTTCCAGAGAAAAACACGGGACTCACAGAGTAGATGAAGAGAGTCTTAAAAATTAAAAAAAGATAATGATCTATCCAAAATATACATGCAGCTAACCTCTGGAACTCGCAGTACTTTTCATCATCTCTTTACATTAGGTTGACAAAGAAAAAGGAAAATAAACTCCTGGAAGGGACCCAACCTGACATGGGAACTGGAGAACTTAAGAATACACCACTTTTCATTTTGCTGCTTTTGTTCCTGGCTTGATGACTTGCATTCCTCATTTTACATAGCTGATTTAATTATAATATTGCATTTTTAATTTCAGTATATTTTGGACAGCTACCATTTCTTTTCTCCCTAGGGTATTAAGGCATAAGCTTATAAATGGGGGCAACCGTATGTTGTGTGGAAAAGTATGATATGGAACCACTGAAGCAAGAAAACAGCCTACCTCCTAACAGATGCTCCAACATTCTACTCACCTTTTGCTTCTACATCTTGGCAACTCCTATTTTGTCCTTCAGGATTGGTATGGTCCTCATGATGGGATTGGTGCCCTTAGAAGAGGGGAAGACCAGAACTTGAGAAATAAATGCCTGTTTTTAAGCCATGCAGTCAGTGGCATTTTGTTATAGAAGTTTAGCTCAGACACTTCCCCACCTTTTCTTATCAAGTCACCTGCCAATGACTCCACTACTTTCTGTCACTTTCTCTCTCTTTCTCTTTCTCTCTCTGTATTAAAATTGTCAGAGTTTATTTCTAAGCACAAGTCATACAACAATGAATTTTTACTAGACAAGTTGCAAGATATAGGAAGAGTAAAGTAAGGAAACAGCCTTCATATATTCCTTACATCAAGAGTGAGCACTATCATTTAATTATATACACATTTACTATGCAAAGGCCATCTCTAGTCCTTCCAGCCATTGCCATTCCTCCTGCTGTTCCCACACAGCACTTTATTTCAATCCATCTCAGACTGAGAAGTGTGTCTTGATAGTAAACTAATGAAGCTTAAACTTTGGGGCCACTTGCTTGCACTGGCTTCTTCCAAAGTGACAAGTATCACTTCACCAATATGCTCACATAATCATCATTTTATATATTTCCAATTTTTTTAGAGTACTGTCTCAGTCAACAATCTCACCTCTATAGTAGAAAATGACTAACCACACATCTTAGAGGAAGGAAGATGTATTTGCTCACAGTTTTCTGGAGGTTCTTGGTTCAGTCCTTGTCAGACCAGGGTCTGAAGCTCAGGGCATTGTGGTGGGAAGCAGAGAGAGAGAGAGAGAGTGTGCAAAGCTGCTCTCACATCATGGAGGCTGGAAGCAAGAGAGCAGGAAGGGGGAAGAGGAAGGATATATAATCCCCAAGGTCACACCCCCAGGGACCTCTCCTTAGCAACCAAGCCCCACTTCCAGCATTGCTATCTTGTTTCCGTGAGGGGTAGGGGGACGTTCTAAATCCAAACCATTACAAGTACTTTTCAAATTGCATAAGTTTCAAGGCCCCACAAAATCTAGAAATGTCCTCGTTTATACTATATTTATTGAAATACATGACTATTTCCTTACCAGAAAGGAAGAATCTTGTCTTTCTGATTTTTTCTTTCCCTATAACAAAATGTACACATCATCAACATGTAGATAGGGATGGGTGATAAATTTAGAATTGAATGAACCTCAGTAGTACCATGGATTATTTGTAAGAATCAGGTAGAGCTTTAATCAGGATCAGGACATGTGAGTATATCACATAACTGTCTTGTTTTCCCTTTTGTATAAAGTGGCCTTAGTAGAACATAAATCCTAACATGTTAGTATAGGTTCTCATCTACATACTAATTAACACATTCTACATGTGATATCTTACATTCAGTACACTCAGAGAGGAATAACAACCCTCTGTCCTGTGTATTGTAAGTTTTACGCTTCAAGAAGACCATGCTAGAGTTCTAGCTCCTCAGACTATCAGACTTCATCTAAATCAATGCTGTTAACTGAACTTTTGGTGATGATGGGAGTTTCCTACAATATCTTTGCTATCACAGATGGTAGCCAGTAGTTTCATTTAATGATTGAGCTTTAGAAATTAGGCAAATATAAATGAATATTCCTTTTTAAATTATACTTAATTATAATTACTTTAAAGTTAAATCATTTTGAGTTAAACTAGACATTGCCTGTGGCTACCATATTGGACAGTACAACTCTAGAGAATTGTGAACAATGTGATCCACTTGGGAAGGTTTAATTGAAGAAATCAGTGCATTGATTGTAATAAACCAAGAAGGATCAACTTTGGATAATATCATAGTTCACTCTTCCAGCAAAAAATATATAGACCATGTTTAGGCTGCAGGTAAACTTGAGAATGGTAATCAACATACAGCAATGTAATGAATTGGAAAGACAATTTCACAGAGAATGTTTAAAAAAATAAGTTATACTAAAATAAAGACAGGAGAAAAAAATGGTTTCAAAGGTGAAAGAGCCAGGAATCCACAGTAAAATATCTCCGTTTCTCTTATTCAGCTGGAGAACAGAAGCAGAACAAAAGATAAGAGAGATCACGAAGGACTATGGGTGTGCCAGGAGTTTCATTGTGTGCAAGTATTTATGTGGAACAGGATAGTGACTACAAAAACACTGATTTGAAAAGGTATGGGCCAGCAGGGACCTATGGTCTACAACATTAGTGCCACTCTAATTCTAGAAATCTCTGGAATTTGCAAATTGGACCATTTACTTTGCTAGTGTGACAAGGCAAACATTCCAAATGATTTGCTTACTATGGTCAGCGCTTAGAAGTTATTGTTCTCTACTTCTTCGGTAAAAAACATAGAAATACAAACAAAACCATCCCAGACTTCTCTATATTGTAATTCATGTGTAGTAAGTTATGAATGTAAATGCTTTGACAAGAAGATGAAAATATACCCCCGGGATGCAAATTTAATTATGCGTCCCTGAAATCCCCATTTTGTATTATTTTAGAAAGCGCCTGCATCTGTCATTGCTATTTAGCACATATTTATCATGCTATTTCAGTGGTGATGGCGAGCTTTTTGTTTAGAAGATGAATGTCCTTCCCAGGCAGTTCCTGTAATGTATTTTCACCATGTAGAGATTATTTAGTGACATCTTAGAAATATAAATGCTGGTCTTTAAAAAGATGTCCACATGCCTTTCTGACTGCAAAGGAGATTTTTTTAAAAAGCAGTTTTTTCCAAGTCACATTTTCTCATATTTGTGAAGTTTTATTATTGTTTGAATCATTAAGCATACAAAATCTTATTATTTGGTTACTTATTCATGAAAGTGCATACAGCATAGCTTAAAGAGTGCATATAATTGGTCTCTATGGGTTAAAAAGTAATTCCACATATGTCTTGTTTCCTAAAAGAGAAATAGCATGGGGATAGCCATGGTGTGGGTTCAGAATTTCTTCTTAGCTTAGCTTATGAAATAAAATGAGGGACACATGTTAGGCATCAGGTGCCATGGAGGAAGGACTCCAGAGTTTCACAGCTGAGATCAAGCTACCTGATGCAAGATTCCATTTGAACTTTGCTTGTGTTTTAAATCCAATTCTATGTTTTTTTTAAAAAGTAATGTATGAGTATTAAAACTAGAGTACTAGAACATAGCAAGAAATTTTTGTATCTTTAGGCTTATTTTAAATATTTATAATCATATATTTTCAATACTTGCTGTTTGACTTAGCATTAAAGGCCCAGCATGTTTACAACTGCTTTATATTTGTTATGGTTTGGATTTAGAATGTCCCCCTAGACCTCATGGAGACAAGGCAGCCATGTTGGAGGTGGGGCTTGGATATGGAGGGGCTCATGGGGGTCCATGGGGGTGTGGCCTCAGAGGTTATATATGGTCCCTCTTCCCCTTGCTCTCTCTCTCTTGCTTCTGGCCTCTGTGATGTGAGAGCAGAGCCCTTGCATGTGCTCGCTCTATTCCCTGTGCTGAGCCCTGAGCTCCACAGACTTCACCCGGACTAACATGGACTGAACCCTTGAAATCTCCAGAACTGTCAGTAAATAAATCTTCCTTCATCTAAGTTGTGGTGGTCAGGTGTTTTGGATTATTGCTGTGAGAAAGCAGACTGAAACAAAAATCTTTAGAAATATAGTTTTTATGGACTATGTACATGCCAACAGAATATAGTATGACTGCATGATTAACTTAAAAATTCAAGAATATATTATCTAGTTTATAGGTTATTCAGGAATCTGAATGTTTAAAATTCCTCAGCAGTAACTTAGCAGAACAAAGATTAACTTAAATCAGTAATATTTATTCCGTGTATTTGATCTAGTTGATTCAGCTCTTTCAAAAGGAAGATAAAACTAATTTAGGAAACTATGTCTTTTCATATTTTTACTCACTGTAGTATCTCCAGTTCACAGCACTAGCCAGAAGCCTTAAAGTAAGTGAGAAGTTCCTGAGAAAGAGACTGGAAGGGCAATGGCAGTAGGCCTTTGACAAAGGGTCAAGAGCATGTCTCACCATCCTGAAGGGTGAAGAAGTTATTAGAAAGATAAATAAAATGTTGCTGCTCTCAGTGTGTTTCTATGATGACATTGACTTGTTTTGAGATAATGGCCAAAGAGCCACACATATTTTGAATAATATAAATGGGTTGTGCCTGAGTAAGCTAGGGAAAACTTAGGATCCTGTCAAGCATCAGAGAAACCAAGGCAGAAAGTAATTTCAAGATGTAAGGGAAAGTCAGTAGGATTAGGTATGCTGACAATGTCAAAGAAATAGAAGCTCTCATCAGATTTGGTATGAAAAGTATCCTTTAAAGGCAGTTGAAGTAAATTGTTTTAGTAAACTTGGAAAAATAAAAAGTTCACATTATTAAGAAGAGAGGGAATAGGTAAAGATTTAATGGAGGCAGTGGACACAGGTTCCAAGTTTGAGAGTCTGAAATGTAGAAGGAATTAGAGACATAAGAGTAGCTATAAAGGAAGTAGCAGCATTCATGAATACTCTCTCAAGATATATGAAGTCTATGCTAGTTTTCTATTAGGTTAGCTCAAATTTAGTGACTTAAAATACTCCTTAGAATTCTGTAGGTCGGAGGGGAGGGAGGGGGGAGGGACAAGAAGAGCTGTGTGCATGTATGTTGACACCAAACTGATACTCATTGTGATGTGAAACTACAATGCACCAATAAAAACATAAAAAAAAGAATTCTGTAGGTCAGAATCCTACAGAAAGGAGGGATCTGTGGGTCTCACCTGGGTAAAATCAGTATTGTTAGGGCTATGCTTGCTCTGTAGACTTGGGGAAGGATCTGATTCCTCACCTTTTCCAGCATCCCTTGGTTTGTGGTCTCCTTCCTCTCCTTCAAAGCTAGCAAGATCTTCTCAGATGGCATTGCTCTGACCTTGTTTCTGTTGTCACATCTCTGTGGCTGTCTTCTGCTGCCTCCCTCTTTCACTGCTGAGAACTCTTATGACTGCATGAGGCACACCTGGACAATTCAGGATAAACTTCCTATCTCAAGGTCACCAACATAACCACATCTACCAAGTTCCTTTTGCAATGCAAGGTAACACTAACAGGCTCTCAGATTGGCAGGTAGATGTCTTAGGGAATCCCCCATTCTGCCTGCCACAATACCCGCTGCTGTTTGTAACTTGAGGCAGAAAAACTCAGTCAAGAGAGACAGATGGAATTGCTGAGTAGAGAAATTGTTTTTCTCTTTTTAAATAGTACTTTTAATTTTGAGATAGGTTCACCTGTAATTCTAAGAAATAATACAAAGAGATTCCATATACCCTTTACCCATTTTCCCCCAATAGTAACAGCTTGCAAAACAACAGCACACTATCACAACTAGGTCACTCACATTAAGACAATCAAGATCCAGAACATTCCATCACCACAAGGATTGCTCATATTGTCCTTTTATTTTTAAAATATTTTCATTGGTGAATTATAAGTATACATACTAGTAGGGTTCATTGTGATATATTTGTACTGGCACACTTTTTTAAGCATAAGAGAAAGTTGCTGCAGCAGTCGAAGACAAGTTAACTTGAATCAGGAGGAGGCGGCCCTTTTGCTTGTCAATGGGGAGAAGGAAGAGACCTAGACATATCTAGTTCCTCAAATGGAAGATAAAGGGAAAAGCTGGAGCTCAGAATATATGATCGCTGAAGGAGCCAGTGTAATGTTGAAGAGGTGCAGGAATGGAAGGCGGACCTTAATGGTATGTTGGAGCCTTAGGGAATTTTTAAATGGATGCAAAAGATGATCCTTATAACATTCAGGATCCTAAGTGTGCTAAATAGGATAAGTGTGTAGTGGGTCAACGTTTCATTTTTCTAACTACTCCTCCAACAATGGTCAGCCAAAGCAGAAAAGATGAAAACAGAACTCAGAAGTGGAGTGATGAGAACCAGTTCATGGGACTTGAAGAGCGACTGAAGCAGCTTGGAAGGTGCTGGTAATTGGAGCATAGAAATTATGCAGGATGCCCTTTGTCACACCTTCACAAATTAGGAATTAGGAAAATCTGGGAATTCAAATAGGGACTCTAAGCTCAATCTTGTGATTATATTTAGTGCATACAGCTATATTATCTTCAGAAATGCAAAAATGCCTATCTGAATCCCTATAAAGACTCAAAGACTTGATACTATAGGAGCCTTGGCTTTGATATCAGAAGTGACTGTACTGGGATTCTGTCTATCACTAATTGGTTAGCCATGCACCTTAATAAGCTGCAGCCTCAGTTTCCTTATATATAAAACAGGAACACTTTAACTTGCTGAGTTTTTAGGATTAAAAGGCCTATAGCATTCATAATAATACTTGGCATATAGGAGATATTTAATCAGCTATTTTCTACTATTTTTATAGTAACACAAATGGAAAATGTCTGAAATTCTTTAATGTACATTTGATAAATCTACCTGACCAAAATGTTAACTAGTTCCATTCAATAAATGATACATTTGAGTTTCCTCTGGCTTTCACTGTAAATTGGCAAAGTAATGATTTTACATTTGGTTCCTTTCTTAATGTCTAATGGAAGTAAAATAACTTCTAGATTATTTCAAATGCACTGAAAACATAAATGGCAATAGTTTGCCAGCTGCAAAATTGATGCCGAAGGTACATAAATGACACGTAGGACGTTGAATGTCCATAATCACAAGCAGATTCAGAGCCGCTACTTGGCTGAAAACATGAGTTAATGTTTTAAAGTAAGTAGAACTGGAACAGCATCTCTACTCTTACAGTTTGTTAGATTGCAGTGTGGGGGCTTCGAATAAGCATGTATGTTATCTGATTTATATCAGGGTGGAGCACCTTCTTCCAATCTTCCCAATAACCCCAACCAGTGTAAGTATTAAAGGCCATGTACTTATAAAGTGCTTCTAGATGGTATTTTTACATTTTTTATAATGCTATTAGTGGTTTGTTTTTCCCCATGAATAGCACTGTAGGTGGAACAACATTATCTCAAATAAATTAATAGTTTTTAAGAAAAATGCACATATTTTAAGTATATGCTGGATCTTGGAATATCATTTAAAGTGAGTTTTTTTTCTTCCCAGTACCAAAATTTAGTGTTAATGGGGAAATTTAATTATTATTAAATTTTAATACTTGCCATTCCACCTACTCAATAAACCTTCTGTTCCTTCTCAGACATCTAGAAAGCAAACAAAACAAAAAGCTTCCAAATATTTCTTTTAGTTAGAAAATGTCTGTCAGCATCTTTCTATTTACAGGTCCTCAGTGGCACTGGGTGCTATCACATCTTAATGCTTCAGGGATATAGGAAGACTTTAAGATTCTTTTTTCTATCATTTTTACTTAGCATCTATCCTTTTATTAGCTTTTATTAGCTTTTGGTCCATAATATCCTATAATCTTTTGTAATCCTAAACAGCAACAAAAGCAAGTTCTTCCTAATCTCATCTTTCCATTTCATTGTGCTTTTGTTTCCTTTCTTTTTAACAAAGCCATAGTTCTTGGAAGGTAAATATGCTTGCTGTTTCAAATCTTTCATTTTTCCATTAATTTTCAGCTTATTAGGAGGGTATGTATTAGAATAATAGAAAGATCATATATATATATATATGTACTAAGTACATATATATATATATATATATATATATATGTACTAAGGATTGAACTCAGGGTTATTCTACCTCTGAGCTACCTCTCCAGCCCTTTTTATTTTTATTTTTGAGACAAGACCTCACTAAGTTGCTGAGTCTGGCCTCAAACTTGTGATCCTCCTGTCTCAGCCTCTCAAGAACTAGATTTACAGGCATGTACCACCATGCCTGGCTTATTTTAAAGCACACATTTCCTCTGCCATATTCCATTTTGACATTTCCTTTGGAAAAGAGGAACTTCAATTTAAAAATTCCCCTACCTGATTTTCATGTGAAAATCACTATCTTTGTGTAATGCCTCACAGCTAACATTCACACAGTGTCTTCTCATTAAAATTGCTCCCAGTTGGCAAACTCTAATGTCATTTAGCAGGTTTATCTTAGTTGGGCTCACCAAAGCCTTTGAACTGGTTGACCAGTTTCTTTGGGATCCTTTCTCACCAAGACATCTTTATATGCCTCCTTCTCTTCCCTCCACCTCTTGAACTGCATCTCCCTCAGCTGCTCTTATGTCTCACTATGTTGTCCTCAAAGGGTCTCACACCTGGATACATTTTCAGGTCACTTACACACTGATGTGTCTCGAATATGTCCTTTCAGATCACATCTCTGTACCAGGTCCTTGACAAGTATGTGTATCAGCTTCCTGCCCCTCACTACTAAGAAATGCATCCAAGTCCTGCACAAATTTTAAATTCTTTAGCTTAAACATTTTAATTACTTACTCTTCTATTCTTCCGACTAATATATTAGTATATACTTTTTGCTTCTGAAGCAGAAATTAGGTTCTATTACCCTAATATTCCCAGCATCTTACATTGTGCTGAGTGAAGGATCAAACATTAGAAGCTATTATATTTCATAATTACCTTGTCTGTGAATACAATGTATCTAAGCTTTTTATAGAACAGTCAAATCAACACAAAGATTTCTATAGAATTCTTAATTAGCAGAGAAGTAACATAAGCATGTCTGTATGGCAAATGATGAAAGAAGAGTTTGATTAATTTTTTGTACATTTTTATGAGTTAAAAATGTGGAGAATATTTTTCTGTTCTCTTAAAAGAAATTACTTATCCTGTGATAGCAGCACATAATATTAGCTTCTCCATTAAGTATCTACAAGGTTTCTTGTCGGGAGCCATTCCCTTCTCTGAGTTGCATAAACAGCCTGGCAAGGCAAGGATTTTGCCAAGTGTTGCCGATTTTGTTGATTGTGGCTGTAACAACAGAGGGAGGCTCGTGGAGGAAAGAGTTGACCACTCCTTGACCCAGGAAGGGAGAGGGATGCTGCGTGAGAGCACGATGTTTGTCTGCTTACTATTGTATACATCTGGTGCTTTGTTGTTTGTCTGCTTGTTGGTGTTAATATTGTATACATCTGATGCTCTGAAAGAATATATAAGGTCCGAGCAAAATAAAGACACTATGGCAGTATTGACTGACCGTCACACGGCAGTATGGACTGACCGTCCTCCCGATAAGGCTCTGGTATTGACTGAGAGTCCTCCCGATAAGGCTACGGTATTGACCGCAGTTCTCTTGAAGCTATCCTTTGTCTATCCTCTCTCGTCTCTTGTCTTTATGCTACTCCTTGTCTCTCTCTCTCTCTCTTTTCTCTCAATCCTCACTCCCCGTTTCAGGAACAGTTCGAACCCTTCGACTCTGCCGGCGGGCTCCAGCAGTTTCTTATGGAGGAAGGTAAGCAATTTGAATAGACACAATCATGGTCCAATACAGGGGCCAGCAGACCTCGACCTGAGGTGGGTTGGTGGTGGCAGGGCAGGTGTGGCCGGCTGTGGTTTGGATGTGGCTTGTCCCCCAGTGGTTCCTGTATTGGAGGCTTGGTTCCCCCTGAAGTGATGTGAGAGGTGGTGGGGGCCTGGTGGGAAGCAATTACATCATTGGGAGCATGTTCCCCAAGGGATTAAAGTAGTTCTTAAGGGACTCTGAGCTAGCTCATATACAAGCAAGTTGTTGTAAAGGAGAAGGATTTGCTGCTTCATGTCTCATTGTGTAATCTCTCTTGCATGAGCCCCTACCATGATGCCATATACCATCAGGGCCTCACCAGATGCCTAACAGATGGGGCCACCTGATCTTGGGCTTTCAGTCTCCAAAACTGTAAGCTAAATAAACCGTTTTTCTTCATAAAGTACCTAGCCTCAGGGTTGTAACAACAGAAACTGAAATAACACATGGCCCAAAGCTTGTTTTTGCATGGCTAGCAATCTAAGAATGGTTTTTACATTTCTAAAAGGCTGTTAAAAAAGATGAAAGAAAAAGAGGTGGAGGAAGCAGAAGAGGAGGCAGAGGGTTGGAATGGCCTGCAAAGTCAGATATTTTCTATAAGACCCTTTACAGTAAAAGTTTGTCAATTTCTGGTATAACACGTTGTTTTTCTTGTAGGTCAGGCACTAAGGGAAAAAGACAGACTCTTTGGGTTGGCCAAGTTCAGCCATACTGAGTTAGAGTTGCAATATGTTTGTTTCCATAAAGGCCAAACCAAAATGATTAACTTAAGGAAAACACATATCTGCTGATCAACTCCATAAAGTTATTAATTTCATCAACTTTTAGCTGGGTGTGGTGGTGCATCCGTACAATCCCAATACTTGGGAGGCTGAGATGAGAGGATTGCAGGTTCAAGACCAGCCTTAATAACTTAGCAAGACTTTCAGCAATCAAGTGAGACCCTGTTTCAAAACAAAAAATAAAAAGGGCTGGTGGTATAGCTCAGAGGTAGAATGCCCCTGGGTTCAATCTCTAGTACCAGAAAAAATAATAAAATAAAATAAGACTTATCAACTTTTTTATTAGTTATCAGATATATTCAAAATATACTAGTTTTTCTTACACAAGACACTAGTCACAAAGGCAATATATTTTTGTATTAATAGGTATCCGGGAAATACTTAAGGACGTCTCTTCTGAGTAGTCTTTGTAGGTATGCAACTGGCTTGATAGAATTGAAAACATCAGAAAGGACCTGGTCAAATAAACAACAAAAGATGTACTGTAAAATTTTTTCAAAGTTTTGCCAGCCATTCAGTAACTGAATTGATTTAGTTTTGGTTTTGACATTCACCGAGTATGTTTGCTATAAGTAAATTGATTAATTATTTTAACAAAATAGAGATGAGGACGAACTTAGCCAAAGTTCTCATGATGTTCCAAAGAATGTAGGTTGAAGGGACTCACCATTCTTCCTTTCCCTCTTCTGCCTGGAAACTGTATGACCAAGAGGTGACATCCCTGCTTTGTGAATTGGTTGGGTTCAAATTCACACACAAGGATATAAAACAACAAACAAGTCGCATGAACCCACATGTAAGCAAAACACTTAAGACTAGAATCTATTTTTAGAATTATGGCAAAGGTACTAAAAAATTGAGTTTAAAACTGAACTAAAAGTGAAGGTAGAATTCAGGCTGGGAGTATTCAGGGCAAGTGTGCTTTGTCCAGATCATCTGTAATGCAGCTCGCTGAATTGAAATCATGACAAAATTGAGCTTGGTTGATTGCTGAAAGTTTTGTTACATAGGAAGTACACAAAAATACTCATTGCGAATTTATGAAAGGGAAAGCAAGAGATATCAGCTGAGAACGTGATAATCTCACTAGGAGAAAGTGGAGGGAGGAATTTGAGTTAAATATGATGTGTATCAGCTATATCAAACCAGTTATAGAAAATGAATGAAGTGTCTCACTTCAACAAATAGGCACAGGTAAAAACTTCCTCAACAAGACCCCAAAGGCACAAGAAATTAAAATGAGGATCAATACATCGGATTGCATTAAACTGAAGAGCTTCTGTGCAACAAAGGAAACCATCAAGAACCTCAACAGAGAGCTGACAGAATGGTAGATTTTTTCCAGCTATAGAGGACTAATATCTAGAATATACAGAGAACTCAAGAAACTCACTGCTAAAAGACAAATAATAATTTTAATCATTGGAGAGTATTACTTTATATGCATCCTGAAATATTGTTAGTCAAAGAAAGTCTTGTTCATTTCCCCTCCTGGAAATTATATTATTTATTATTTGCTATTATATTATAAATTCCCTTAATTGAAATAAATGAATTTTTTCCTAACCTGAAGCTGTTTTGGGGGAAAAATTAAGAACTGAGGAAGAATGGTGGTGTTAGGAAAGAATACAGAAAATATAGTAAAGAAAATATTTATGGTGAGGACCTGATTACATAATCACCAACTCAGGAAAAAAAATATGTGTTGAAAAAGTTGTGAGAAATGTCAGATACTCTATCTTCTCTGTCTTCAGGCAAACTTAGTTGACAAAACCATCCCATATGTCTTTAAAGGCCAGCAGATAAAAAGATTTTCCAGGCTTACATTCAGAGCTTAACACACCTCTCTGTCAGCAGATCCTTCCAGATAGCTAACTTAAATCCCATAAGCTTTAATTTAAGTCCATTTGTTCCAGGCAGAACACAGAGAAAATAACTTTTTATAATGACCTATAATAAAATAAAAAAAGTACAATTCCAAGAAAGAAAGTACAGCAAGCAATATTTACAAACTGGAACTATCATCCCTTTATCTTTATCTCTATGTCTTTTTTATTTACTCTTCAAATCTTTTTGCAAAAGTATTGTCAAATTAAGAACCACCATCATATTTTCTAAAAAGGCAATTTTAATGACTACAGCAAATATTTTGAGGGGGTATTTTCTTTGTATAGGGAGTAAATATACACTTTGGGGTTTAGTATGAACAATTAATAACCTCCTTGAGTGAATTATAAGTTTGTCATTTAAGAGTTACTGTGTTGGAGTGTGAGTTATTTAGTTTCCCTTCCTTTATCCCTCCTTCCATCCTTTTCTTTCTGGGACACTATCATTTTGCTTCAGTTCCTAATTTATTTCTGAATCATTAAGTCTTTATAAAAATAATGGAATTGACTTGCACATTTATCAAGCTATTTCTGATTGCATGGGACAAATACTTTTAATTGTGCTTACATCACTTCAATTTTATGTGTAGAGAGCTTAGATGCAACCCCAAGGTTTGCAACACTTTGCAGAAATTTAGCACTTATTGTTCATTCTTTTTATTTATTTATCTATTTATGTGATGTTTCAAACAGCTCAGTTTTATCTTCTGCATTGGGAAATTTAAGGTCATTGAAACATTATGGTTTGTGAAAAGGGAGCTAAGAGCTTTATAAATCTTCTTATCTTTGCATACTGATTAGGTTGGTTTTTTGAGTTTGATTAAAGGATTATGCAATAACTTTCCCTGAGTAGTTAGAATTTGGACCATTTTCTCAGGGAATCATATTTTAGAGAAGACTGGCCATAGAATCTTTCTATGAGGATTATAATATTTATTGACACATTTGGCTCTTTTCATTTGACCTTTTTAGGATGTGTGTATGTATGTGTGTGTGTGTGTGTGTGTGTGTGTGTGTGTGTGTGTGCGGTACTAGGAATAAACCCAGGGGTGTTCTACTTCTGAGCTACACCCCCAGTCCTTTTTATTTTGAAGCAGGGTCTCACTAAGTTACTATGTGCTAGCCTCGAACCTGCAATCCTCCTGTCTCAGCAATCCTCCCACCTCTGTCTCCCCAGTAGCTGAGACCACAGGTGTGCACCACATCTGGCTAGGATCTTTATTTTAATTTCTAAGGGTAAAACAATAGTAAAAATTGAAACTTTATAGAATTTTGAGGATATAAATCTTTAACTATCTTATATTTAATATAGTTTTCACACTTAGAAAAATAATATTCTATTTTATTCTCAGAATTATATCCTGGTAGTCTGCAATTTTAAAAAGAGCTATAAATAAATATGAAAAAAGATAACTGTGTTTCTATTTTGAAGGAACATAGGCTGAAGGAAATGTTAACAAATGGTTTCATGTATTTCAAAGCATGCTCCATCAGTACTGATAAGCAGCTGTCATTGAATTCTTGATAAGGAAGAGCACAAATACATACTGGCTGCTCTGAAGTTATATAAGGCAATATCTTTAAAGACTTCTTGATATAAGAATGGGAATCACTGACATTTGACTCCACAGAAATTTATGCTACTCCAGAAACTTGGGAAAAAAGTATTTTTATTGTAGCTGGAAATCATGCTCATTATTAAAGAATCACTAAACTATTTGCGGAACCAGCACTGGCCTCCAATCCTTAGGCCTGACAATTGAGATTGAGTCAAACACTCCAGGTACCTTCTCTCCCTTTCATCATCCCTCATGACAATCCGAGTCCTTCTCAACATATTCAGTTTACTTCAAATCTTCTTAAGTCCATTGAGTCCATATACGTTTTAATAATTTTCAAGGAGTCTGGCTACTCAACTTTCAAATAAATCAAAGATGTAGCTAAATTCTTAGGGGAGGAGGGGGTGGATTTTTCTAATCTTATAATCTCAAAGTCCTATCTAGTCTTCTGTCTAGTCATAGCATCAACCTGGACACCAATGTCCAGTTTCATTCAACTTCACATGTGTGAGAAGATGACAGTCACATGTGATTTGTTCTGGCTAATAAAATATAAATGGAAAATGCGGTATATGACTTTGAGGGTGAAAACACTGAAGAAGAGAGGCAGGTGGAGCTGCGCATTTCTTCCCTCCTGGGTGGACCTAGCTGTGGAACCAGATGGTTTTGAAAACTTCAAGAATCACAGATAGGAGGATGTACAGATGTTCAGTAGCTAAATGCCTGGCATTATTTTTGTTCTAGTCTTCATCCAACCTGTTAATTACCAGGATGGTTCAATATTTTTTTCTGGTATGGTAAGAATATCTAGTTGAAGTTTAGATTTACTCTAAATACTTATTTTAGTTTTTTCTGCATTTGTGGTGTTAGGTTTTCACCTGTGTATATTCCAGGACATTAGATATTTTAGTGGGTATATTCACTATAAACCTTATGAGGACGACTTTGAGCTCTCTGGCTTACATGGCAGGAAATACTTGATTCGTTTCCTGACATACTGAATGAAATTTCTCTTATGACAAGCATTTAGCCTGCCAATGAACATGCCATATGTTTAGACACATGGTTTTATTTTTATGATCTTTAAAACTTAATTTATTTTATGTAGCCCATGGCTGAGATAATCATTTCTAGGTCTGAGTAGCAGGGTTGGTGTCAGGTTTGAAAGTGTTCTGCTTTGGGCAGGAGTGAAAGTATTGCTTCACTGTAAGGCATGCATTCAGAGAAACATATATTTTATTATCAGTAGGAAACTTCTCAGCTAGTTCATTTTTTCTTAGTACTTGGTGGTAATGTGAAATATTCTGTAGGATAGATGTAAGGGAAATGTTACCCACATATTGATTTAGAGAGACAGCACTATAGATTATATTATAAGCAGCCATCCTGTGCATTATTGCTCCATGCCACTCTTTAAGTGAATATTGTAGATTGGGAAGAAAAAAAAGACTATTCTTCCCTTGGCTTAAGCCTGCTCATATCTATATCAGAACAAATAAATGTACTGGAGAACTTATGGTAAAAATGATTAAAATGAACTGGTATTTAATTCTGTTTATGACTGCTTTTTTATGTGTGTAATTTTGAGTTTGGACATATGTAAACTCCCTTGATACCATCACTACAATCACAGTAATAGACATATGCAACACCTCTAAAAGTTTCCTTTCATCCCTTTGATTTGTTTTAGTTTTGGTAAGAACTATTAGCATGAGACCTACCCTCCTGACAAGTTGGGAAGAGCACAATACTATATAGGCACTAAGTTGTACACCAGAACTCTAGAACATATTCAGAGAGCAGAACTGAAACTATACCCACCGAACAACAACTTCTCACTTTCCCTACCCTCTAACCTCAGTAATCATGATTATATCCCTTGCTGTTATGAGTTTGAGTATTAATTTGAGTTTGAGTGGAATACTGCATGATTCCACTCCTCTAAGTGGAATCATGCAGTATTTGTCTTCTCTTACTGGCTTATTTTACTTAGCTTAATCTCCTACAGGTTCACGACTGCTTTTTGGCAAAAGGATCTGTAAAGCCCCACCTGGGTGTCTTGAGGGTGAAAGTACTTTTCTGTCTGTATACCATGTAAGCTGAAATAATTCTTAATCTCAAAAGGTCAAAACAAGCACCTTTTTCTATGTACTATTTCATGGTTCTAAAGCAACAGATATAGACAGAACCTAATGTTTCAGCCAATATGCTGGAGATCAAACAATGAACAATACACAGGTTTCCCTTCAAGACTCCAGTGGCTACTTGGTTTGACAAGGACTACCAGCAGCCAAAATATCTAAATCAGGTTAGTGAAGCATCATGCAAAACAATACAATTAAATAAAAAAGAGACCTAACACTTAATGCTTACTGTGTACATGAGAGTGCTTTAAAACCTTTATCTAGAATGAAATCTTATTTATTTAATATCATTAAAGGTTTTATACCTGGCAATAAGGAAAGACTAACAGTTGAGGGTATGGAATCCTATGTTTTTCGTTATACAATGGAGACTTCCTCTTCCTAGTTTTGCAAAACAACATAAAGACTCCAAAATTTTAGGAATTCTGTGCAGTTTTCCAATGGATATCATTAACAGTCTTTCTCATTTTGATCTTAAAATATCTGGTTGGGATAAAGCATCTAAGGCAGACCACCTTCACCTCCTACCCCTACCTGGCAAAGATGTTAAAGAATCTTGCAGATTATACTTTTCTTTTTTCAGTATAAACACATTTTTCCAAGCATTTTCTTTTTTCTTAATTTTATTGGTGCATTGTAGTTATGCATTGTAGTGAGATTCAAAGGAATACATCCCTGTATGCAAACAACATGAGATTATTTTTAATTATTTCATATTTACTAACTCAACCAATGTGGGTCAATGGCACAAGAGTATGGCTATTTCACTTCAAAATGGACAAACATTGCTTCCAAGTAAAGTATAGAACAATTGGTCAGATATCCAAAACAAATGGTACTGCTTGCTTGAGAGTAGTCTGATCTTGAATATTCAGGTTCTTACTTGCCCAAGGAACAAGCAGGCTTTGGGGACAGCTCCTTGCTGCATTCTTTATCATCTCATGGAAACATCCACTAGAAAAGAAATGTATTCTTTTTAAGCTTGCACCCATGCAGCCATCACGTAGTTAGAGGCTGGCTGCAGAGATAGTTACAGACCTATTTGAGGATCACAGAAAGCTGCATTTTTGCATGAATGCAATAGTCAGAGCTGTTAGGGAGAGTCCTCCAATGCACAGTTAAGTTTTCAAAGGGTTGAAAAGCTATGTTCTCTTCTCCCTTTAAAATGTTTCCTAGTGTTCTGACACCACTTTTTGATTAGTAGACAAATAAATGTCTATTATATATTTATCAGTTTGAATTTGGTTTGCTCAGAAACAATCTACCCTGCCTCCTGATGTTTCTCCAAGAAAAACATACTACTGATTCTAAAACAGAGCCAATTACTTTGATAGACACTTCACTGCTCTTTAACAGGTTTATAAAGGACAAAGCTGTAAAATAAATTACCTCATTTGATTACTTTGGAGTTCTTTCATAAGCAATTTGTCTAGACGTTATTTTGCTCAAAAGTAGGCAATCTATGGATATACTACTGAGCAACTATTTTGCTTAAGGCAGTTCTCTGTTTATAATTATCTAATGTTTTGAAAAATAAAATAATTCACTTTCTGTTTTATAGAGTAGAATCTTGACCTTGAGTTTGACATTCATTGGGCTGTATTTAATATACTTTTCTGCAGAGAACACTTACCATCATTACTACAGATAAAGGCGAGATGCCCTTACATCTATGTAACAACCTCCAGCAGACACCTTGGCTTCCACAAAGTGATTTTACCTTACATTTTGTTTGGCAAGGATGACATTTATGCTCATAAGGCAGTGCAGAATAGTTGCCCTTCAGGCTGCTTTTTCCAAGAGTAGAATCTCAAGTTCTGACACTCATTTTTCAAAATATCATTTGAAGGAAAGAATATTTAAGGGGGATTGCTTAAAAGTCAAGGAGATCATCTCCCTTTACAGATATTGTAGATTATGTTCCTCAAAGAAATTAGAACAGCAGAAAGCAGGTCATGTAGACAATTAGCACCCCTTTGCAAGATTACTGCTTTGAATTGCCTTTCTGAATTTGGCTCTGGTCTGATGCCTTCAGCTTTTATTATTATTGAAGCTGTCATTACATTCATTGTATGACTACTAAGGAGAATACTGTTTATCATACACTAACCTTTCTTTCAGGTACCCTAGAAAAAATTACTGTCTGATCTTACCACCAAAATGAATAAGTCTTTCTATGAGCACCTTGCTTATGTTATATGTTTTGAATTGTGAATTATACACCTTATAATCATATCTGTAATGAAAAGATTACATTTCTTTTTCTCCCCAAATATTTGTTACATACTATGAGAAGAGTGCAATGATGATCCCTTGGAGTCTTTCAGTGGGAATAACCTTGATAGTAATAGCTAGCTATTGCATCCTTCCTATGTAGCAGCAATGTGCTAAGCAGGTGCTATGACCTGAATGTCTCCCAGATGTATGTATTGGAACCTGGTCACCAACGTGATAGTGATAAGAGGTGGGGCCTTCTGGACATGATTAGGCCATGAAAGCTTTGCCCTTATGGATGGGGTTAATGACCTTAGAAAAAAGCTTGAAGAAGAGAGGTTCACCCCTTCAGTCCCTTGTGCCACGTGAGGACAGGGTGTTCATTCCCCTTGGAGGATGGAGGAACAAGGTGCCATTTTGAAAGCAGAACACAGCCCTCATCAGACACTAAACCCGTCTGCACATTGAACTTGGACTTCCCAGTCTTCACAATTGTGAAAGGCAAATTTCTAACATTTATACACTACCCAGTCTCTAGTATTGTATTATAGCAGCACAAAGTGGGGTGTTACTATAAAAAATAACTAAAAATATGGAAGTGGACTTGGAACTGGGTAATGGATAAAGGCTGGGCCATAAAGGGCTTTTCTGCTAAGGGCTAAGAAGCAAAGAGCCATGGATACAGTCTCAGTCTCTAGAGCTTGTGGAAGCAGTCATGATCAGAATGCAGTTAGAAATTCTGATGAGATCTTAGATGGGAATGAGGAATACCTGATTTGAAATTGGAGGAAAAACCATCTTTGTTATAAAGTGGTAAAGAACATGGGTAAAGTGGTATCCATGTTCTAGTACTTTGTGGAAGGCAGAACTCAGAATGATGATCTAGGATATTTGATGTAAGAAATCTTAATCACAGCCAGGTGTGGTGGCACATATCCATCATCCCAGTACTTGGAAGTCTGAGACAGGAGGATCACAGGTAGCCTCAACAATGTAGCAAACCCCTCAGCAACCTAGCAAGACCGTTTAAAATAAATAAATAAATAAAAAGGGTTGGAGGTATAGCACAGAGGTAGAAAGCCCCTGGGTTAAATCCTGAGTACCCTCCTCTCTTCACCTTCACACACACACACACACACACACACACACACACACACACACACACACACACAGGAAACCTGAATCACAATATTCAGGGTGCTGTATGACTTGAACTTGGACTTCCAAGCATGGCCTATGGCAAAATGCAAGAAGAGACAAATGAAAACAGAACTTACAATCAAAAGGGAAGCAGACATTAAAGATTTGGAAAATTCTCAGCCTGAAAAAAAAGTGAAAATATTCAGGAGAGAACACCAAAAATGTGGCCAAGTGACTGTTTGACAAGGACATTAGTATGGATAGCAGGAGGCCAGATGAATGCATCAGGACAGTGAATTCAAAGGCATCTTGCAGATCTTTGAGGCTGCGTTGTCATCAGTTCAGAAGGTAGGGTCTTGGGACTAGAATTCATCCAGGGCACATGTGAGACCTCAGGGCTTACTGCCCATGCCCACCTCAAGTCTCTTGTCCCCACATTCTGGAGCAGTGCTCCTTGGTCACCCCAGCTGTGGCTCAGGCAGGCCCAGGAGTGAGTCAAGGCGGTGCTCTAAAAGGCGCGTGCTTACTCACGTGCACACACACACACACACACACACACACACACACCCCTTGGTGGCATCCATGAGGTGCTAACTCAGCAGGGACCCAGAGCGCACATGCTGTGGAGGCATGGGCAACTTTACCCAGATTTCAAAGGTGCCCCCAAAAGCACTGGGGCCTGGGGAGAAAGCTGCCACAGGGGCAGGGCCACTGTAAAGAACTCTTAGTAGGATAAAGCTTAATGCTCAGTAGGGCAGGGCTACCTGAGACCCTAGATTTGTAGAGGCATCAACAGGCAAAGACAGTTTAGGAGAGCTGCAAGCACCTGACTCCAAACCTAGAGATCTGCCACAGAGGCTGCACCCAGAAAAACTATGGGTGCAGGGCCTCCTGGGCTTTGGCGGCCCACCCTTAGCCTTAGTAGGTATGGACGGCTGGATATGAAGTCAAAGATTATTCTCAAGACTTAAGATTTGGAGGTCTTTTTCTTGTTGGGGTTTGGACTTACTTGAGCTGTGATCCTTTTTTGTTTCTTTTCTCTCTCTCTCTCTCTCTCTCTCTCTCTCTCTCTTTCTCAATGGGAATTCCTACCTCTGCCAATCCTACCACTGTATTTTGAAAGTGTTTAACTTGGTTAACTGCATACGTTCATAGCTGGAGGAGAATTCACCTCAGGATGAACCTTACCAAGAGTCTCACATATACCTGACTTAGATGAGACTCTAGATCGTAGACTTTAGAGTTGATGCTGGACTGAATTAAGGCATTAGAGGATATTGGGATGGAATTAGTACATTTTGAGTGTGAAAAGAACATGACTTCTGAGGGCCAGGGATGGGATGCTATGTTTGACTGTTTTCCAAAATTCTTATGTTGTAACTTAATCTTCAATGTGATAGTGTTATGAGTTGAAGCTTTTAGGAGATGGTTAGGTCATGAGGGCTTTGTTCCTATGGATGGGCTTATTTCCTTATAAAAAGGCTGGAGAAAGCAGGGCGTGGTGGCACACACTTGTAATCCCAGTACTTGAGAGGCTGAGACCGGAGGATCTGGGTTCGCGACCAGCCTCAGCTACTTAGTGAGGCCTTCTCCAACTTCGTGAGACCCTGTTTCAAAATAAAGTATAAAAAATAGGGCTGGGGGTGTAACTCAGAGGTAGAACGTCCCTGTGTTCAATCCCTGGTACTGCAAAAAAAAAAAAAAAATGGCTGGAGAAAGACAGGCCCCTTTTTGCTTTTCCCTGAGCTCTGGCACATGAGGACACAGTTTCATCCCCTCCAGGGAATACTACAAAAGGTGCCATCTTAGAAGCAGAAAACAGCTCTCACAATACCCTGAACCTGCCAGAATCTTGATCTTGAACTTCCAGAACATTGAGGAATAAATTTCTGATGTTTATCAGGTACCCAGTCTATGGTATTTTATTGTAGACATCTAAACTAGAACAACATGTTAATGTAATAATTCCTTACTCTTATTATCCCCATATTACAAATGAGAAAAGTCAGATGCTAAGAGATTTGTGAACCTTGCCCAAAGAAATAAATTTAGTAAGTATAAGAGCTGTCATTCAAGCGCAGACAATCTAGTTTTCCCACTACATTATGTTGCCCCTCAACTTAAATGTTAACACCATTTGTTTGGCATCTTATCTAAACTCATTTCACCTATAAAATTTGGAGGTATATACTCAAACTTTGTAAGTCAACCATTAAATGTCATTTCCCAGTTTGGAACACTTAGTAAATACTCAATAAATGTTAATTTATTTACCAAGAGCATGTTCAGGCATCATACAGAAGTTTATGGAGCCTGTATGCAAGAGTATATAAAAGTCATAGTAATGATACTATAAATGTGTACATCTAAAACAAAGTAAAATATAACCATAGGTTTAATTGAGGCATAGGACAGGTTAGACTTTTTTGACTGATTTAGGAAGTAGAAAGCAGAAAACTAAAGTTGATTCTTCAAAGGGGCTTATATGTCATTTGTAAAAGGGTTTCTTCTGTATTTGATAAAGAGAAAATGAACAGTACTTTGTCCATGATAAGTGCTCAAAGTGTTTTGGTTAACTAGAGAGGATAGGAAGCATTTTTAATACTTTTATTGGTGCATTATAGTCTCACATCATAATGTAGTTCATAGTGATAGTGACATACATACATGCATATAGCAGTTGGTGGGCTTTCCCCCAGCTCCGTCCCCACTTACCCCCTTCCCCATACAGGATATTGAGATTGACATTGGTACTTTCACATATGTACATAATGTCAATGGAAATGATTCCTTCATTGATTATCCTCCCCAATGCTTTCCCCTCGACCACCTCCCTGGCTCCACTGCAGTTTCCCTCCATTATTTGAAGTCCCTCTGGTATCCCAATAGAAGCATTTCGACCAATTATTTTTTTTTCTTGTGGAACATACATGCTACTCTGAAATTCATTTCCTGTGTTACAACCTCTCTTCTTTCAGGTGAGGTGGACTTAAATATGCAGTTTCACTTCTCAGAAAAGTTTGTAATACATATCCTGGGACTTGGGGTGCTTGGCAATTGTATGCATTGTAAAGTTCTACCCTCCTTCATAAGCATTGAAATAAATCTCATTTTTCAAGTGTTGCAATGATTCTCGTTTTTGTATTTTTTGAATGCAAAATATCGTTGTTTTATTTCCCTACCTTTAATATTTAAAATGGTTGAGTTTGGAACTGGTTAAATTTCTGCAAAAATAAATTTGATATATAGACTTCGACAAATTTTTAAGCTTGAACCCACAAGCAAAACAAAAGCTAACTAGTAGCAGGAGGTTAGCAGCTGATTAGTGCTTAACTAAAATGTATCAGAAGTTGAGTACTCCCACATCAGTGCTTTTTGGAGGAAGCCTTTGACTAATTTAAATATGCTGAAAGCTGGGAGCTAGCTGAGCTCTTATGCAATCCAGATTCTTATTGAGTATGTTTCTGCAAGATGTTTTTCCCAGACAATGTGGAACAATTGGTGAGAAGGAGCTCTGATCCCTGGGATCATTTTCCAAAAGGTAATTTTAGGAGGACAAATACAAGTCCATTATTCTCCCAGGGAGTTCAATACTATGGATCTTTGAATTTAGAAAATCAATTATAGGCTTTCTTTTTTTATGTACTTATCAAAGAAAAATACCTTTCTGAGAACATGTTAATGTAAAATTAATTTCATTCAATCACCACTGTCTGAATCTTCTCTCTGTGCCATTTACCATGCTAGGATCTTGAGATTCATCAGTAAACAAAACAGATAAACATCTATTTTGTCCTCATGACACTTACCATGTAAATGAGGCTAATGAACTATTTGTGATAATGTGGTTATGAACTAAAGAGTATCATGAAGAATCTGTTTCCCAAGCAAAGTAATTGCATAAAGAACACACACAAAAATATTTCTAACTCTGTAAGGCTAAAACAACACGGGTTGATATTTAAATTTCTTTTTCCTATTAATAGCGGGGTACAATAAGGCGATTTCCACATGTAGCTCCTGAATTCTGTTTCCTCACTGTAAACTTTCAAGTTTACAGACCTATTTTTAATCTTTATGTCATGTTCTCTCTGGGTCTGTCACTTGCCTTCTTCCTGGAACTCAATTGATATATCTCTTGCCTCTCCTTTACCTGGTTAATTATTATCATTTTTAATACCCATCTCAGGAATTAGTTCTTCCAGGAAAACTTCCAAGTTTGCAGTATACATCATCAACCATAGTTGTTTGTCATTCTCTTAATACCTGTGAGTGATCAAATTTAATTTTGTATCATTGGTGCTAAATATAACACCTGGTACATGTTACATGCTCAGTAGAAATTGTTTGAAGATTGTCTTTGACTGATAGAATGATTATCTGATATTCAGATCCCTTGAATTCTGCTTAAATTTTCAATCTTATCTCTTCAATAGGTCCATATATAGCAAACTTATCTATCTGAACCAAATTCATTTACTCACAATTCTCCAAATGTATCTTTTGTAATTTTTAATCTATGCCATTCCTAAAGCATAACAAATAAGGCTCTACTCAAATGAATCTGAAATCTAATTTCATGCATTACATTCAGTCTTCTCTGATTTTTTGAATTTATGCAGTACTTAGTGATAGTATTATTTATATAAAATCAAATGCCAAATAAAATTAAAATGAGACTGCTTGGTTATTTACATATTCCTTATGGAAAGGCTATCCAGGCTCTCTGTAAGAGCCTTTCCTTATAAACATTTTGGTATTATTGCTAATTTTGTGTTGTAAACACTATAAAATTTTTTTTAAAAGACTTGCAGGTTGTTGAAACTTTAATAGTTGTTTTTGAAACTAGAAAAGAGAACCAAGGGATACATGCTTGATTTTTTAAAAAATCTGACTCCTACTTTATTGTGAAATGCTATAAGGTCAAAATAGTTTTTGATGATGTTTAAGACATAATTGTTGAAATAGTATGTTTTAAAATAAATAGTATGGACTTATTTGTATTAGTGAACCTGTTTAACAATTTAAATTGACCATATAGTTATCTGAAGAATGTTATTGGTATTTTGATAGGAATTGCATTGTATCTGTAGATTGCTATGGATAGTATAGACATTTTAATAATACTGGTTCTTCTAATCCACGAACATAGATGTCTTTCAAATCCTTTTTGCATCCTCTTCAATTTCTTTCATCAATGTTTTATAATTTTCATTTTAGAGATCTTTTACCTCTTTGGTTAAGTCTATCCTTAGCAATTTTTTGGGCGATATTATAAATAAAATTGCTTTCTTGATTTCTTTTTAAAGTAATTTGCTTACTATTGATATTGAAGAACTTTATAGTTTTTTCTATGTTGATTTTGTATCTTGCAACTGTGTTGAATTTGTTTATGAATTCCAATAGGTTTTTAGTGAGGTCTTAGGGTTTTCTATGTATAAGATCTTGTCTTCTGCAACAGAAAAAAACAATCCTATAATTTATATGGAACAACAGAAAACTTGACTAGCTAATTATTGAACAAAAGGACAATGCGGGAAGCATTACACTACCTGATTTCAAAATATATTTCATAGCTATAATAATCAAAACAGCTTGAAACTGGCATAAAAATAGACACATAGACCAGTGCAACAGAATAGAGAGCCTAGAAGTATCCAACTGATATTGGACAAAGCTGCCAAAAGCATACATTAGGGAAAGGACAGTCTTTTCAATAAGCAGTGCTAGAAAAATTGGCTATTTACATGCAAAAGAATGAAACTAGACCCCTATCATTCACCAGTTTAGAAGGCCAACTCAAAATGCATTAAATACTTAAATATAAGACCTGAAAGTAAGAAACTACTAGAAGAAAATGTAGACAGCAGTAGAGAGAGAGAGAGAGAGAGAAAGAGAGAGAGAGAGAGAGTGTGTGTGTGTGTGTTTTAAAATAAGACTCCAAAACTAAAAAAATATAGCAAAGGGATTACATCAAACTAGAATGATGGCTGGGTGTGGTGGTGCATGCTTGTAATCCCAGTACTTGGGAGGCTGAGACAGGAGGATCTGGGTTCACGGCCAGCCTCAGCTACTTAGTGAGGCCCTCTGCAACTTAGTGAGACCCTGTTTCAAATAAAGAATAAAAAATAGGGCTGGGGGTGTAGCCTGGAGGTAGAATGCCCCTGAATTCAATCCCCAGTACCACACACACAAAAAAACAATACTGGAATGATGGTGGGCATGGTGGTACATGCCTGTAATTACAGCACTGGGAGGCTGATACAGGAGAATGGCAGGTTCAAGGCCAGACTCAGAAACTTAGCAAGACCCTGTTTCAAAATAAAAAGGGCTGGGGATGTAGCTTGGAGGGTTCCATCCCCAGTTTCCCCCCCCACACACATATACACACACTCACACACACTCACACACACTCACACACACCAGAGGAAGCAGTCAACAGAGTAGATAGAAAATCTATAGAAGGGGAGAAAAGATTTGAAAGCTATATATTTGATATGTCATTAATATCCAGAATGCATAGGCAATTCAATAACAAAAATGCACCAAATAATCCAATTAAAAACGGGCAACAGATATTTCTCAAAAAACAACCATAAAATAGTCAATAGATATATGAAAAATGCTTAACATCATTAACCACCAAGAAAATGCAAGTCAAAAATCACAATGAGCTATCACCTCACTCCAGTTATCATGGCTATTATAAAAAAGACTAAACACAACACATGTTGGTGAGGATGTGGAGAAAAGCAAACTCTTATGCAATGTTAATTAATGAGAATATAAATTAATACATTAATTATGGAAAATACTATGAAAGTTCCTAAAATAATTAAAAGTGGAACTACCATAGGATCCAGAAAGCCAACCACTGGGTTTATATCCAAAGAATATGAAATTACTATGTTGAAAAGATATCTGCATTCCCATGATTATTATTATAGCACAATTCACAATAGCTGAGAAATGGAAACAACCTAAGTGTCCATCAAATGATGAATGTATAGAGGAAATATAATACATATACACAATAGAATACCATTCTGCCATAAAAATAAAATCCTGTCATTTGCCACAACATGGATGAAACTAAAGAGTATTATGTTAAGTGAAATAAGCCAGGCACAGAAAGACAAGTACCACATAATTCCATTGATACGTGGAACCTAAAATGTTGATTTGGAAATTGAGAATAGAATGGTGGTTACTAGATGTCAGGGTGAGTACAGAGGAGGGAAACTTGGGTCTTTCAAATATGTATTTAATCCACTCTATAAGTATATATTATTTCAGTTAGATGAGAGAAGTAATTTTTGTGTTCTGCTGCAGAGTAGCGTGACTCTAGATATTGATAGTATACTATATATACCAAAAAGATTTTGAATGTTTTCACCACAAAGAAATGGTAAATGAGCCGGGTGTGGTGGTGCACGCTTGTAATCCCAGTACTTTGGGAGGCAGAGACCAGAGGATCTGGGTTCTTGGCCAGCCTCAGCTCTCGCTCTTCCCCCCCCTTAGTGAGGCCCTCTGCAACTTCATGAGACCTGGTTTCAAAATAAAGTATAAAAAAATAGGACCGGGGGTGTAGCGCAGAGGTAGAACACCCCTGCGTTCAATCCCCGGTACCGCAAAAAAAAAAAAAAAAAAGAAATGGTAAATGTTTGAGGAGACAGGTATAATTCCCCTGATTTGAACATTACCTAATGTATAGATGTATAAAAACATCACATGGTACTCTACAAATATGTATATATTTTATCTATCAATTAAAAAATAAATACATTGACTATATATAAAACCTTAATATACAACAAGTGTAGGAATGAGTGATTATTGATATTTTATCTGGTTGAGGGAGAGGATTCCTAGATGAGAACTGATGTAACATGAACAATTCTTCAGTATGACTCTAAGTGTTCAAATATTATACTAAGACTGATATCTGTGATTTGGGTTGGACTAATAGACCTATTAAACCTTGGGAATAATCAATTTGATACTATATTGGATATTACATGGGCATCATGTAGAGTAACACAGGTGCCATTCCATATATTTTCACAACTCAAGAGGTCTCAGGCATGTGGCTTTCAAGGGATTCAATAATGCAACTAAACTTAAATTAGATAAAAATAAAAATTATTCAGTTTCCCAAACTAAAGAACGAGCTATGGAAACAAGCCTTAGTAAGTTATAACCCATAACATACCCAGGGGTTAAAACCAGTATCCTCTTTTCTTCTTTTTCTCTTCCCATGGTGGCCTTAATACCTTTAGTCAGTAAGCTATATAAAATAGAACTGCATTGGCTGGTGGTTGCTAATCTCAATCTTTATAGATTTATGGGCAAATGATCCTCAGGGATTATTTTTTCCAAATACAAAAGTTGCACAAATAAAAAACACAACATATATCAAATCAAAACAAATCCTTAGAAAGTGGCTGAATGGATCAGCTTAGGTTCAATGGTTCAGCTATTGGACTAAGCTGCAAGCTTGGGGAGAGTGTAATTATGGTGAGATCAGCATGAATCATGAAGGAACTCCATGGTTGGATCACAGATAAATATAATAATTAAAGGTCACCACTAGAGCTCCATAATTAGACTAGAAAAGGAGCCATTAATCATAGGAAGGTGTTTATTTTTCCAAAAAAATAAGAAATATAGAAACAAAATAGGCTTTATGTTTTGTGCTATTATGAGTGAAGGGATGCAAATTTTAATTTATGAGTGACCTCTTTCTGTAGGGCAGTGTATGGTTCAGTGGAGAACAGCAGATTGATCATGTAGGAGGAAGAGCTGGCAAGAGTTAGCACCAGGCACCAGTAAAATGGATAAGAACCAATTCTCCATCTTTTATGATGGAAAATTGAGTCAGAAACCTATTTATACACACTGATAAGGCATGACATTCATATTAGTGCTACAGGTGATGAATTATTAGTGGAGTATGCTATGACTTAGGATCTCCCAGCTTTACCCCTGACATGTTTGACATTTGGGTGACTGACATTTGGATCCCACCACATGTGACAGACAGTGATGATTTTCCTGATTAGGGTCAGCTCTGGTCCAGCACCTTCTTGAAGGGGATTCCATCTACAGAAATCTGAATAACATAGTTTTCCTCAAAATATCTGATTTAGACATATAAATTTAAGAGAGATCAGTTAATGAAGAAATCTGTGATTATTAAGGTAAGAGTGGTCCTTGGCTACTTGCATGTGACAAAGATTTGGGAGAGGAATCTACATTTACTATGAACAAATATAGAAAGGGGCAATGGCTGGATGAAGGATAAAGAATAGAGACTAGAGGGTAATAGTTATTAGTAGAAGGTGTATTTTAAGAAAAAAACTCCTGTGGACAGAAGGGTAAAAGTGGTGGTTAATGAGAATAATGGAGAGATTCCTTCTTTGTTTTTTGGGTTTTTTTTTTTTTTGCAGTACCAGAGATTGAACCCGGGGGCGTTCTACCTCCGTACTACACCCCTGGCCCTATTTTTTTAATACTTTATTTTGAAACCGGATCTCACAAAGCTGTGGAGGGCCTTACTAGGTACAGAGAGAGAGAGAGAGAGAGAGAGAGAGAGAGAAAGAGAGAGAGAGAGAGAGAGAGAGAGAGAAAGAGAGAGAGAGGCTGGCCGCGAACCCCGGATCCTCCGGTCTCCACCTCCCAAAGTACTGGGATTACAAGGGTGCGCCACCACGCCCGGAGATTCCTTCTTTGAAGGATGTCTGCATTCTAAGAGCATTTCCTCACTTATAAATACTCAAGAAAAAAACTTCCAATGATATCTAAGCTCCTTCACTTTTGTTTCCCTATCCAGATCCTGGGCTTTCATATCTGTGTGTTCCCAGAATATCAGGGTGTGTGTCAGTGAAGAGCAGGAAAAGGACGCAGGTATCTTTGGGACCACCTTTTTTATGGTCTTAATTTAAAAGGGTTACTTTTAGTACTTCCTGAAAAGCCAATGAAGAAGGATTTTCAAAATTGAAAACATATTAGCTGTTTTAGAGCTTTCACCTAAGGCTGAAGCGTCCCTCACATATAGACTTACAGAGTTAATGAAATACATATTTGCAAGACACCACGTTAATAAGAAAGAGTGATTGGAAAAAGTGTCACCTGCATTTTATTAATTTGCTGTGGGCTCACTCTCCCTGCAGCTGGCACATATTTTTAATCTTTTTATTTGGCAGGATAGAAGTATCTGTGATGGGGAAAACAGCAGCAGTTCTTTTCCTTCATAAAGGAAAGGATGCTGAAAATCTGAGTAATTACAGCCCTGTTTCAATTTTACTCACAGCAGTTAAATTATTTAAATGTCTCTTCTGTAGTCAAAATGAGTATTTTTTAGTTTACAAATATTTTTATTACCATTAGAGCAATTTTGTTTCCATTATCTTAGCTTCCCAATTCTGTGTGTTATTAAAAATGAGAAATAACCCTTACGAAGTGAATCCAAATTAGGGTTTAGGGTCAAATTATATTCATTGACTCACCCAGCTGCCCTTGCTGAGTAGGAGAACTATCATGTATTTCAATAGTAAGTTATATTCTCTCATATATATGTTTTTGACTTTAGCCAAGCCAGAAGCATTATATTTCAGGCCAAAAGTAAAATCTATGGAGTTCATTACAGAGTTTCTGCATCAGGAGTTTTAATAGTTCTCAGTTTTATGTTAGAATTTAGGGTGTGTCTTTTTTTCTTTTTTGCAGTACTGGGGATTGAACCCAGAGGCATTCTACCTCTAAGCTACACCCCCAGCCTATTTTTTATTCTTTATTTTTGAAACAGGGTCTCACTAAGTTGCAGAGGTCCTCACTAAGTAGCTGAGGCTGGCCTCGAACCTGTGATCCTCCTGTCTCAGCCACCCAAGTACTGGGATTACAAGCGTGCACCATCACACCAAGTAGGGTGTGTCAATTTTAAAGATTGTATCAGGAGCTTGCTCTCTTTGGGTTGCTGATATTGAAAAAAAATTAAGAAGTGTTTCCATTTTTATCCCATTACCTTTTGTGAACTCAATCATTCAAGTGAGTAATAATTATATAATTAATTCAATTTATTTTTAATTTTTAATTTTGGAAAATCAGATTTAAAAAACTTTAACTTGAAACAATTTATTCTGACCATATTAGACATTATGTATGTTGTCAGTAGGTTCACTGGTTTTCAATTCTCATTCTGTTGGTCATAAGGAGGTATCTCAAGTTCCTCTATGAATTAGAAGAGACAAACTTCTTTATAACACCGATCTACACAGGATATCAGAATAAGATGATGAGGTAACTAGAAATTTTACTTTATGTGCACCTTGTATAATTTAATCACTTTGTGAAGGTAAACCCAAAAGGATCAACTCTACAAAGAGATTTTTCACCATTAGGCATTTTATACTATTACTATTAGCCAGTCTCAAAAAAATGAATAGTTGTATGTTTTCTCTTATATGTAAAAGCTAGAGAGATATTCAGAAATAAAGGTAACATCAAATAGAAAAGCAGAGACTCCAATGGAGTGATTGAGGGATTTTAGGGAAGGAGGAGGGAAAATGAAGACATAAAATGTTTAACAGTTGAAATAAAATACTATGAATATATACAAAATTATCAATTCCAATCTCAAAGACAAGTACAGGAAAGCAGAGGCAGGGGAGAGGGACCTGGTGGGGAAGGCACCAAGATTTGTGTGCATGTATTTTTCTGTCACCCCAATATGATGTAAAATGACAATTCACCAAATAAAAAAGAATATTTAGCCATCTTCATATTGACTAACAGAATAATTACACTGTGATTATAACAGTTATCAACATTTTGTGCTATTAGTTACAGGGCTATCTTTAAATGGATAAATATTTCATTGTTTAGTAATTTTAAGAGGTAGCTTCTCTGTTCTACGGAATTAGGAGGGCTTTTATTTTCAGTCTAATAGGAAAAGTGGGTAAGAAAAAATACTTAAAATTGTCCATTTTTTTTTCAAAGACACAGATTTATTTAGGAAAGCAAGAGATACACATTCAAGGGAGACCACGGGCCACCTCCAGAGTAAGAGAGACACATTTTGGGGATTTGCATTTCTTCTTTTATAGGAGGCTTTCACGGGGGGTGGGCAGGAGGAAGTCCACAAGGATGAAATCAGCCCCATAGTCACAAGATGATTCAGGGTCATCTGTAGCATTCCTTTGGGGCCTTCACTATCTTCTTAATAGATATCTCCCTTTTTTTTTGGTACTGGGGATTGAACGCAGGGGCGTTTTCTACCTCTGAGCTTCACCCCCAGGTCCCCCCACTTTTTAAAAAATTTATTACATTTATTGGTGTGTTGTAGTTACACATTTTGATAAGTGTCAGGGTATCAGAAGCATGCATGCACACATTGCTCATTTAGCCCTCCCTCAAATCTCACCCTATTCCCTCCCCCTTACCTCCTTTCCATGATCAGCATAGTGATTGACTCTGTTAAGTTTGTGTATATACATTGTGTGCATTAGTGTATTTCCCTCTTCCCCCCTCCCGTCT